>JAWMAG010000011.1:6817500-7060000 GCA_037013455.1 Ceratitis rosa | reverse complement strand
ATCGTTGTCGGTAATGTATCATTCCGAGTGTCGATACCGCTTCCATGGCTGACTTTTGTCTGGCCTTTTGGCTTTTGACAGCAACAGCAACAGTTGTAAAAAAGTTGTTGTTCCAAAAGTGAGGCAATTATCGCAACAAGTTAATTACCTTTACAGCTGCAACACTATGTCAATGCTGGCGTTGTAGACAGAATAGGCATTGCATGAACGCAATTTTGTAAGCGAAATAAAGATGTATGTACAATAAAAGTACATAAAAAGAGCCATCGACAGATGCCCTGAATGATGCTACTGTTGTCTGCAAGATTCTATGTTCGGCTTTGTATGTCCTGCAGTTCGATTGTCCGTACAAAGGCTTGCCTTGCCTATTTGGCATAATTAATGCTAGACGCGTGCGCTTGCGCTAAGATTTTAAATAATATTCGTAATTCGAGGAGCACATTGAAATAAAACGCCCTCTGAACTTTGCTTAAATTATGGATCTATCGGTTTATTGCTGTTATATGGAGTATAGTCAATGATACTGTATGCCTAAAGTTGAGCCTTAGTTTTCAGTTAGTTCATTAGTTTCGAAGCTTGAAAACAGCATTATTCTGAAGAATTTTGTTTTTTAGTCTCTTTTGCAAGCAACAAACAAGCTAAAAGATCTAAGCGTGCTGGTCACAAGCCGACAGCCATAAGAACTCAAGTCTCACTCTGGAGGGTAAGCTGATCCATTAGTTAGTTTAGACAGTCAAAAAGAGATGGATAGTTCTCTATCTGTTTATTCTACTTAATACTCGACATTTCCTATATAATGCATGCGGAGATTTCATTTTATTTCTCCATAACCAACACACAGTGCTTCCCCTTTATTGAATTTGAACAATTTTAAGTTATTTATTTTGCAGTCTTAAGTTCAGAAAGGGACTTTACTAAGGATGACATCATAACATCAGGAAAAACTCTTTTTCTTAGCAACCTAGTTCTTTATGAAGCTAAAAATATAAAATTTCGTGGTCAACATCAGAAATATTTTTCTAGACGATTGATTAAGGCAATAATTTTTCGGAGTTGGTGTGAGCTCTATGGACAGAGAGGGGATCACTGGTCCATATTTCTTCAAAAAATGATCGCCTGATATCACTGGAACGGTATAGAGCCAAGGTTAATGACTTTTTCGTGTCTCAATTAGAGGATGTTGATGTTGATGTGAATGACCTTTGGTTCTACCAAGTTTGCGCCAGATCCCATACAGCCAACGAAACAATAAATTTATTGAAGGAAAATTACGGTGAGCGCATTATCTCACCATGGGCCTATGGCCAGGCCAAATCTTTGTGAGGTTATGTGAAGTTTAGAACAGATAATCCCTACAAGATTGACTCTTTGGAAGAGAATTTTCCAAGTGTGGTTGGCAGCGTGGAAGACATGACGCGTTAATCGGTTGAAGGTCGGTCATTCCCTCTTGTGAATGTCTGAACTCAACTGATTCAACACTATTTAGTTTTTGTAGATGATATCTCAGGGATAGCTGCACTATCAATAGGTATACAAGGAAGTTCCTATCTGCTTAGTAAATATTAGTAACAGTTTGGGTTGTCAATATTCCACACTACCTTGCCAAAAAATGCTTGGTATGCCCTTTAATAGAAATGTTCTAGAATCCATTGCTTTAGATAATATTGCATGAGTGCATAAGTTCGTGCCCGATTTCAAGTGCAAACTAAAATTGAAATTTTTTGAAGAAAGCGCTTTTATTAATCAATTATGTATTCGCCATCATGTTCGGCAATCCACTCCCAACGTTCAACCAATTTACGGATGCCTGATTCATAGAAATCGCGCGGTTTCTCGTTGAAAAAGGTGTCAAGGTGGTTTTTGACGTCTTCCACATTTTTAAATTTTTTTCCATTCAAATTGTTCTGCAGCGATCGAAACAAATGATAATCAGAAGGTGTAATGTCGGGTGAATATGGGGGATGCGGCATGATTTCCCAATTCATCTCCTTCAGTTTGGCCAGGGTCGCTTTTGCAACATGTGGCCTGGCGTTGTCATAATGGAAAAGAACTCCTTTGCGATTGGCCAAAATCGGACGTTTTTCATCAATTGCTTTCTTCAATTCGACCAATTGCTGACAATACTTGTTGGCAGTGATCGTTTTTCCAGCTGGCAAGAGCTCAAAATAGATCACGCCTCGGATATCCCACCAAATGCACAGCAGTACCTTCATCGGATGCAATCCACCTTTCGTCATCGGTTCCGCCCCTTCGTGTGCCTGTTTCCATATTCTTTTGCGTTGAACATTGTTGTACAGGACCCATTTTTCATCACCAGTCACGAGCCGATCCAAAAAAGGTTCGTTTTTGATCCGTCGAAGCAAAGAAATTGCTGTTGACATACGGTCCACTTTGTTCTTTTCACTCAACTGATGTGGCACCCATGTATCGAGCTTCAAAGTGTACCCAACCTTTTTTAAACGACGAAACGCAGTTGATTTGTTGACGTTCAATTCACTGGCAACCTCTTCCGTCGAAATACGTGAGTTATTCGCAACTAAAGTCCTTAGAACATCGTCATCAAGCTCAGAAGGCCGTCCACTGCGAGGTTGATCTTCGAGGTTAAAATCTCCAGAACGAAATTTCGCGAACCATTTTTTTACTGTGCAGAGTGCTGGAGCACGGTCCAAATAAACTTCGCGAGTATCTTTAGTTGCAGCGCCCACTGTTTTTCCTTTGCGGAATTCGTATAACATAATATGACGCATATGATCTCTTTCGTTGTTCATCTCCCATGCGTCTTTTCACTAAGCAACTCAAATCAAAATGAAGTTATTTTATGCTTGATTTACAGTTCGGACTGTCACCTTTCCAACGATATATAATATGTATATATTTCTTTCACGAGCGCCACTCTCAAACGATTCGTACGGCATCCAGCGGAATCGGGCACGAACTTATGCACTCATCCAATATTTGAGGGCGCTGAAAGGTCTGAGGCAGTGATAGCCGCACCGGTTTTTTCTCTACTTTCTGCATCCTTACGATCCGGGGTTCAAATGAACTTCACTGCGTTCTCCCGTGATAGTATGTTAATTGCTTCCTGGTAAGTTCGAGCACATTTTTTGTTTGTGTTTACATATTTAATTGTCCTAATTGCCGCTTAGCCATCAATAAGAAACCTTTTTAAAGGAGATCTCAGCAGAGCCCTGATCCTGTGTCTGTCTCCCATTTAAAGCCATTACTATGGATAACTTCAGTATTATCTACGGTCTTGTCTTAGTCTGATGTTAAGGACGACTTTGAAGGCGAGGGTTGAAATAGTCCTCATAGAAAGAATCCTCAGAATGGCAGATAGAATAGAGCTGCGATTATACTGAAAAGTTCTTTTCTTAAAAAAATATCAGAAAAAGGCAGAAAGTCAATTTTATTTAATCCAAAATTAATTTAAAATCCATTCATATGAATTTTAAATCATGCGGCATTAGGATTTTTTCCTTTTCTACTTTCAAATTTTAGAAATCCACCTTCCGAAATCCACCACTGTGTCGGTCCCCAGACACCATAGCACTTGTGTTAATTTAATATATGCTATGGTCAGGCACCAAGTCGCTAATGGCTCAGGGCCAACAATCTTGTATAGCAGACACCTTTACCGCCTTCGCGCGCACACACAGTGTATAAATTTGCTGCCTTTTTCAATCATTTAACTGGAATTTCAGTTGACGCTTTTGGTATTTTCCGCACGCATCTTTAATTTCCTACTTAAAATAGCAATGGGTGAAATGTCCTTATTTAGCGACGGAAAGAGAAATTGTAAAAAATGAAATATAAAATAAAAAAATTACTTCGAAGGGCAAGTGCAATTGATCACTCGACAGACGACTGCGGCAACTGGCGAACAAGTAGTGCATAAATATATGCGTAAAATATACGAAAACAATGAAAGCAAAGGTAATAAAATATGAGTAAAATGTAAAAAAGGCAGTTGGCAGCTGCGCATGCGCAATTCACTTTCAATTGCAACTACATAAGCACATACATATGTATATATTATACTAATGTGCTTGACTGCTTCAGTGGCAGTAGCAATGCACCTGTATATACATTGGTATGTATGTATATATGCATTACGCATGCAATTGGCAAGCGTGACCAATGCCGTGAATTCGCTTGTACAGCAAAGTGCGTTCATCGGCCAAGTGTCTCGCTACAAATTAGTTGTTGCCTCTTCACTTGTCAGGAATTAGTGAACTAATTAAGTTGTTGAACCAATGGCCATGAAACGCAATACGAGCAGGAGCAGTGTCTCGACTCTTGGTGTACTCACAGAAAGCTCACTCAGCTAGGAGCTCACTACCAAAGGTCTCCGAGGCATGCCAGCGCATATGTCCACTTATGCATCAATATGGCGAATGGATTTTCAATTAAGTTGTAACTATGCAATGTCCGCACTTTTCCGCAGAAATTCAACTTATTTATGGTGATGAGATTCTATTATGTATTTATGACAGCAAAATATTTCCCTCAGTTCGACAGCAGGCCTCGAACATTAGTGCGTTGGTGCACGAGAGTTATTCAAGTCTGAAATTATTTCCACATAACTAAGTATACACCTAAGTACTCCACTAAAGTATGTTTTTGAAATTTCTACTTGCAGGGAATAACACCAACAGAAAGCTCATAACAAGGAATTGGATCGCAAATTGTCTAGTGTTTGCAGTGAATGAATTCAACCGAAAAAGCCATCGCGCTGAACAAGTTTTGACACCGCTGAAAAAGCAATTTTAGTACTCACACATATTTAACGCAAAATCAACAAAAAAAAAATTGTCACCAATATTTCGCCCATTTGGATTATGGGCATATCCGAGGACGTCAAACTGGACGACCTACCGCAAGAAGCGAAATTAGCCCATCATCAGGATGCCATGCCTGATCATCGTTCGGCCTCGTGTATTGTGACGACTGCAGGTGCGAGTGGCGGCACGAATAGTCCCATTTCGGATGCGAATAGCGATGGGGATTTAGATGATTATGCACCGAAACGTAAGCAGCGGCGTTATCGCACCACATTCACCAGTTTCCAGTTGGAGGAGTTGGAGAAGGCGTTCTCGCGTACACATTATCCGGATGTTTTTACGAGGTAAGTTGAAAAAAATCTTAAAAAATATCAGATCTCATATTAAAGTACGTTTAAATATGCCAGATTTACAATTTGATGCCTTTTTTTGTTTGAAAAGTGACAAGTTTTTCTTTGTAAAGATTTGTTGGTAATAAAATGCCAGGATAGGGTCATTTGTAGAAATCGAAGCAAGTTGCATTTATGGTGAGAGGCAACAGAGTCTGCCGAGTCCTGGCATTTCCTCTCAATCAGCATGAAAGCGTAGTTCTTTACTTTATCGCTGGTTTGTGCTCTCTCCCCGACGGAAGAAAATGCGATCAAAAATGTCTCCATGACGAAACTTCCCAAAACGAGCAGACACTGTTCGGCTAGGCCTTAAATGTTATTTCTTATAGTATGAGCTTCAGATACAAGAAAATTCATCAAGCAGTATGGCTGTTATGAGATCGAAAATCGATCAAAATTAATCACGTTGTGATAGACCCTCCGTCTCTAGTGTTTTGCTAGTTCCAAGGACCTCACATCGACTAGGAAATACTTATCCGCCTCTGTGAGGCAAAGAATGCTCGTCAACAAATCCAGGAGAGATTCTATATATACTCGACTTGTACTCCTGTTTTCTAAATGCACTCATCGGCCATTAGATATTAGGCAAATGTGCCCCATTCTAAAGGCAAAACTGGTTATCGACAATGTCGGAGGAGGCAGAGCTTGAGGGGAGAGCAAATAGATTGCCTACCACTCCACATTACGATCGACTGCCGAAGATTTTTTGAGGGAGAAGCGAGGCCCACTCGTAAACAGAGAAAGAGGACGGAATTGGTGAATATGAAAAAATAAAATTCTATGAGATAATGGTGTGGCTATAAAAAGTTTTAAAGACCGAAGCATATTAATGTTAGACCCAAAGAGATGATCTGGTGGCCATTGTTCAGAAGAGCTTATGAAGGAAATACTTATCCAGCCTGCAGAGTAACAAAGCGACGCGAACCCATGACCGATTCCAAAGGGGAAAGCGCATGCATCAGCTTCTTTGCAAATTTTGGTTGGACGAGTGCAATTAGAACTTGAAAAAGCTCTGCTCAATCCATAAGAAGAGAGACTCAACAATCAACGGCAATTACCGTGGCGTAAGCCTCCTCAATATCGCATATAAGATCCTGTCGGGCCTATAGTGTGAATGACCAAATCGCACCGTCAATAAACTAATGGGACCTTATCAGTGTGGCTTAAGACCAGATTACTTTCCTATTGACTAGATACTCACTATGAGCCAAATCTTGGAAAAGACATGCGATAAAATCAATGACTCGATCGATTTTAAAACGGCTTTTGTCTTAATTTTGTATTCCTAGAAAACTTACCTGAGGCTATACAATAGCAGAAGCGCATTGGACTCAACAACCGCACTGTTAATTTTGCTTTCTCCAGACTGGACAAGGAAACAAAACATATGAAAATGGTAGTGAACGTGGACAAGATGAAACAGTCAACGCATTCACAACTCGGCTCACAACCCATGGTAGATAATTTCGTCTTTTAAGGAGCCTGCATAGACAATAACAATATTGCCAGACTCGTAATTCAAAGCAGTACCACTCTCGCCCACAGATACTACTTTTGACTGAGTAAGAAATTGAGAATCAAAATTCTTTCCCGACGCAGAACGATCAAACTCTAGAAGTCACTTAACACATCGTACGATGGAACGAAGGATTGTATGAGGTATACGACGTCATATTAATAGACATTGGCTGTTCTGCCTTGGTTGTGTCTTTCAGATGTACGGAAGCACTTTTCAAAATTGTGAAAGTTTTCGTGCCCTCAGGTGGAATCATGGGAAGAGAAAACCCGCCCTTAGTTGTAAAGAACGTTGGACGGCAACCTAGCTTTACTTTATGCGATGTCGCGAATGTAATCAAGTCGGACAACGAAAAGTAGAAACGAGTGGAGCACTATTGTTGGTCTCGGTTATCATAGCGTCGACGCGGATTAAAAATAATAAAAAGAATACGAAGATGAAGAAGAAAGCAAATTGCAGTATAAATTTTGCAAATATTGATTAAATAACATTTTTATTCTTATTTCAAAGATTCTTAATTGATTGTTTTCATTTTGCTATTATTAAGAAATTGCATTAAGTCATTGAGAAAGAAAAGAGTTTTAATTGATACAATTATGAAAGCACTCAAAAATGGTAATCGCCAAGTAATTTTCGATGCATTAAATTAATTAATTCATATTTGCTTAATGGAATTGTGTTAATTCGAAACGAGTTTACGGTGAAGGCATAATTTTGTGTTGAAATAATATGAAAATACAAAGAAATGGACATGTACAATTAAAAATTAATAAAAAAAAATTAATAAAGAATAAAGTGTTTTGTGTGCGATTTTAATTGAACCTTACATAAATAGGTCTGGTTAAGAGTAATCCAATAAATTCGAACTGAATTCAAGGCTTTATTTGTCACAGTAAGGATTGTACGATTTATGTCAAATTTGCACCTTTTTACACGATAATTATTTGACTCTTATCCCTTTTGGCAAATAATTGGGAAAATCGATTTTTACGGTCTTCCGTTGAAGCCAATTTTTCACCAGCTCTCCGAACTACCGGCGAGTCACTTGCCAATTGCTGACATTCCAGGTCCGAATTACGAATTTGTCAGTAGGCAGCTCATAGTGGGTAGCTCATAGTGGATAACTCCTTCTCAATATATAAATTCTGTACGCATGTTTGTGACCTAATTCCTCCTAAACTGTGACCAAATGGAAAGGTTTATACGTGAAGTGGATCAGGGACTGACCAATTCGGAAATTAAGGTTCGCGTTAACTAAAATTGAGTACATAGGTGGATTTTTGCTTAGACTATCAGGAAGACTAATCTTCACTCCGGAAAATGTACAAGAGACCGAACTTTCTTTTTTCTTTCTTTTTGCTTGAAATTATTTTTTACTAGAAATAGACTAATATATTTGAAAAAATATGCCTATTCATGGTTAGTTTTAGCTACATTTATCGATTATATGTCTAAATGCATTACTTTTGCTTGGACCAGAGATCTGGGAACAAGTTCGATTTGTTCGAAATATAAATAATATATTTTTTATACACGTAGGTAGGGAACCACCGAAATATTGTCAAAAATTAGTAGAATTTTATGTCCCCTTCGATATTTTTATTATTCTGCAGCTGCGGGTTACAAGCAATTCTTACTCGTTCAACTTGCGTGTGAAAAATCCTAAATCCGAATGGTGATCCCAATTAGTACATTAGGTCAAGTAAAAAGTTCATTCGGTTTTTTATTGATTTTTCAAAATATGATAAGTTTGTGTACATTTGTCCGATTTAAGTCAAATATGCGCCGTTATGTTCGTAAACGAAATGCCAACTTCATTATATCCCTCTCGTAGAAAGCTGCGTCCCTATTGGCAAAAAACTAACAGAGAGCCAATTTTCACAGGCCTCTCTTGAGGCCAACTTCTCCCCATTAAGTGCGTTCGCCATGGACAGGAAAAGATGGTAATCACTTGGTGCCAGGTCCGGACTATAAGGTGGGTGCATTCGGCCTCTGTTGATCAAAAATGGCCTCTTCTGGATGAGTGCTGTCTTCAAGCGATTCAGTTGTTGGCAGTAGAGGGCTGAATGGAGGGTTTGGCCATATCGGAGCAGCTCGTAGAAGATGATTCCTTGCCAATCACACCAAACACACAGCAAAACCTTTCTGGCCGTCAATCCTGGCTTGGCCACCGTTTCCGCTGGCTCACCGGCTGCTTTTTCGACTCGATCGATCCATCAAGGAGTCAATCAATCGAATAACTATCAAAGACAAACTTTTAGCGCGAATAAACACGTTTTCAGCGCCGTATAGTATGACATGATGCGACACGTAACACTAGTACTATGGACAATAACGCCATCTCTTAGATAAAAACCGAACGCAATTTTTACTTGACCTAATATTAACTTAGATGTCGCTCAACTAGGAGCTTTTGTCGTTTTTTGCAAAAAAAAAAATTAAACTAAAAATTTTCCAAAATATAGAAAACCACATCACGTAGCAGGTCTGCTAGTGTAGAAAAGTTTTAGGAATTTTCACTTTTTTCAATATTTGTTTTGGTATAGCGATATACAGCTGGAAACACCTAGTATATTTATTTTTTACTCTTACACTTACAACTGAAATTTTAGCTGTCTTCAAAAGACAGAAAACAAATATCAAGAAATCAAAAGAAAGAGAAGAACCCCCTTTTTTTTACGAAAGGAATAATGATGTGAGTGAGAATACATAAAAATGTCACTTCTGCACTTTTAGTTAATCTTTTTCTTCAACTTTGATTACTTTTAATAATGATTGTTGTTGTTTTTTTTTTCCTTTTTAAACTCCATGTTTTGACCCATTTCACGTCTACAAGCGTCCAAGCCCATGTTAACACATTAAAGTGACATAAAAATCTTTATCAACCAGTTAACTAACTCAGCAACTGATGATTATACATAAAATAAATAAAATTAATTAAAAAACAAAAAAAAAAAACATTTACACAACACAATCAAAAGGGAAACGGTTAAAACAAGCAGCAACAATAAGCTGTAAAATCTCAGCACCAAAATAAGATAAGCTGTTAATCTGTGTGCGATTAGCATCGACGGCGAACGAGTGAGCGGATTAAAAAATAAAAAAAAAAAACAAAATAACTAAAGCGACAACGAAATTAAAAGAGTTTTAAAATATTTCAATTTCATGCCTTCCTACACACATTTCATTAAGAAATCGAGCGTTAAAGTTGTGTTCTCTAAATTAAGTATGAAAACGATTTAACAAGCTATTGAAGAGAAAAAAAATAAATAAATAAATAAATAAAATAAAACAAATTAAAAAATAAATAAAAAAAATTAAATTCAAAAAATACCGAAAATACACAACCACCAAAAAAATATATATACATATTTACATACATACGACAATGTATTTTTAATTAATAAAATCGACTATAAAATTCAACACAAATGAACAAGAAAGGTTTACCATCAACTCAACTGAGCTCAACTGCAATAACACACTCGTGTAGTGGAAGGTGTTGGACGGGTAATGAAATATACAAAAATCGAATTTTCGAAAATTTATGCATTTCTGTGTTAAAACAATTTTGGTGCTATTACTTCACTCGTTATTTAGCTGAAATGACGGTAAATAATAATAAAAAAAGAAAAATACAGTAGACCTTAGAAAGGCAAGAAGATGAAAAAGTGTTGTACACAAGTTGTTAATAAAGAACAAAATTTATAGCTAACAACTAACTACATACTCGTACATACATACATACCTATATAATTAAGATTGCATATCGCGCGGACAGCAGCAGAAGCAGCAGCAAGTGTGTGGGCGTATCTAAGTTGATGATCTCTAAAGTAAATGAGATGATATTTATGGCATGAATTTTTTTTAATAAAGTGAAAAACCAGTTAAATGCATTTGTTAATTATTTTTAAATAAATTATTTAGTTTATTTGCTAATCTTCATTCTTTTTTACTGTTGTAGACATTGCATCTTCATTGATCCCGATATTCATTCCTTCTTTTCGCCAAGTACCAAGCACCATGTACAACCAGGACCTTCTCCATCTGGTCTTTTTCAACAGAGTGTGGATCTTCTTCTTCCTCTGCTTCCACCGCTTGGCAATGCATCAAAAAATTTCAATGGTGGAGTTGCGAATGTGCTGATTGTTTGTTTGAACTATTTCAGGAGTGTATTCAGGAGCTATTTCGTCAATGATGACGAATAGTAATAATATTTCCTACTAGGAATAGAGAAATATCATATTGATGGAATCATTTTACTAAACCTGAAACAGATGTTATAGCAACAATTGCTCCTGATAAAGGTCATGGGCTACCAGAGTCATTTGCTTCGCTTCTTATCCAGTCTGGAGGCAGCAGAACTCACCGCGCTTTTGTTAAAGCAAAGTGAAGTCAATATCATCAGCATACTCCAGCACTAGTTTGAAGAAGTCACTCGATATGCAAACATCTTCTTTGAAACTTCGTTTGTTGTCGAACGGCTCAGAGAGCCCCTGTCCGAATCTGACTGAGCGTGGTGGTGTTTACACAGCCATATAAGTCTTTGCAGGGATATCTAACTTAGACATAGCGGCGTAGAGCCAGAGCTCCTTTTCGTCCTGTCGAAAGTTGCTTTAAAATAGATGAAAAGATGGGTGCTTCAATCCTCCTTTCACGTGTCTTTGCCAAGATTTGGCGCATGGTGAATATCTGGTCAATAGTTCATTTACCAAGCCTAAACCCACACTGAAGAGGTCCAATCAGTTTGTTGACGGTGGGCTTTAGTCTTTCACACAATATGCTCGACAGGACCTTATAGGCGATATTAAGGAGGCTTATCCCACGATAATTGGCGCAGACCGTGGGATTCACTTTTTCATGGATTGTGCAGAGCACACTTAAATTCCAATCGTCGGGCATGTTTTCGTCCGACCATACTCTACAAAGTAACTGATGCATGCACCTTGTCAGCTCTTCACCGACATGTTTGAATAGCTCTGCCGGTATGCCGTTAGCTCCGACCGCTCTGTCCTCTTTCTTTTTTATCTGGTGATGCGTTTGCTTCCCATCCCGCACGTGTTGTGGTCGATCGCATCGTAGCGAGGTAGGCAGTCTGTTTTCTATCCACCGCGACACGGCAGTCCTCATCGTACCAACTGTTTTTGCGACCTTTCCGATATCCAATAGTTTCGTTTGCAGCTGTACGTATGTAGCTTGAAATTCCGTCCCACAGTTCTCTTATACCGAGTTGCTGATGGGTGCTCAAAGAGAGCAGGTGTGCAAGTCGAGTAGAAGACCGCTCGGCAGTCTGTTGTGATTGCGGCTTTTGGACATCGAACCTTCCTTGTGTTTGTTGACGGGCGTTCTTCGATACACAGAGGCGGGTGCGTATCTTCGCTGCAACAAAATAGTGGTCCGAATCGATGTCTGGTCCTCGGAGTGTACGCACGTCAAGAACACTGGAGATATGTCTAGAGCTGGATGTATTTTCTTGTGCTGGAATTTAGTACTACAGACAACAATATTTCGGGCCCCGGTGAAGTCGATCAGCCTCAACCCATTAGGGGATGTTTCATTGTGGAGGCTGAATTTTACGACAGTTGTACCAAATATACCTTCTTTGCCTACCCTGGTACTAAAATCGCCAAGCACGATTTTCACATCGTGGCTTGGGCAGCGCTCATGAATTTGAATACTTTTTTGAATATTTCAACCCTGAAAATAGATTATATCAGAAGGGGGCAGACAATAAAAAAACTTTATGGGCCTGATGTCATCTCCTTTGGAAGGACTCCAAAAAGAGTAATGAACCTGGATTTGCAAAATCACAATACTTAAATTTCTATCTTGAACCACTGATCAGACTGACATCTAAAATTATTGAAAAGTTTTTTTTAAAAGGGCTACCCTTTTGCAGCGATTTTCTACTCCACCTAAAGTATTTCTCATAGTGCGGAGGCGGCTGAGAATAAACTATAGGTCCCCCATTTGTTGGAAGACGCCACTGAGGCACTCACCACAAATTGAAGGAGGAGCTTGGCCGAAAATCGCTTCATCGGCTATAAATCGCCAAATAGTTAACTCTGTATATTTCCAATAAAAGCCAAAACGAAATGTTCCAAGCACATTTTTCAAAGAAGCCCACCTACGGTGGCACCCACTTCTGTCCAACGATACGTGTTTCTCTTTAACAAAATTAAATTTTAACTACCCATTAATGTGAATAATCACCACCGGGTGCCGACCCACCCAAATATGTGTAATTACAGTGAAAATTTGCATGATTTGCACAAAAATTGCAGACAAATTATTTTCAAATTGCGTAAATTATGGCCTGTATATGTACGTGTGTGTATGTATGTGTGTGTTTGTGTGTTTGTGCGTGCGGCACGATGATTAATGCGCTGACCCAGTGACAAATTGCGTGCAATCAGTGTAAAATTGATTAGTGAAAAAATTAAAAAAAAAGTATACAACTACAAAAAAACAACAACGGAGATCGGTGTACGTGTGTGTATGTGTGCCCACTTTAAGTCCCCAGGCAGTCGAAAAGCCCAAATTGCCAAAAGCATCAATAAAAAGGAGGCGGTTCAGAAGCAATTGCTGCTTGCTGCTGTGCGCTTTTCGCTGACAGCAGGCAAATTTCTTTGATAACCACACACACACACACGCACACACACACACACACACACATAATAAATTGCTGCAAATTGTGAGGTGGCAAGCTTGACCGTCATCGTCGCTGTCGCCATCACCAGTGTTGGTCAAAATATTTATTAACAACGCTGGCAAACACCTGCTAATGATTGTCGTGACGAGTATGGAAAAAAATTGCAAGGTAATAACAAGCAACTAATACAACATACACACATACCTACATACCATACTTACATATACATATGTACACAGATGTATGAAATCACCAGCTCTACGCCGCCGCAGCATCCATCAACCGACATCAAATCTACCGCTACGCAATGCAACTTTTTTCCAACACATTCGCCCACTTACGCCTTGCCCCTCGCCACCTTCTCTGCCGTCGCCGCCACCATGCAGCCGGATCTGACGGAATTATAATCAATTAATGTACGCGCGAGCGCATAAAATTACACACTTCATGGCACTCTCGCGCGACTCGGACCGAACTCTCGACACCATAGATATCCATGTAGCCGGCGGCAAAATAGCAGCAGCGGCCGCAGCACAATGTCGTTAAACCCACACATAAAAACCGGCGTCTCACTTGACGGGCGTTGCAACGTTGCAACGTGGGCATTCATTATCCTTTGGCTACGCGATGCGCGGTCGGTCGGGGCGTTCAAACATCGCTGAAACAACAGTTAATGCGTCAATTTCCCGGTTATACAGCTAAATAAAAAGAAGAAGAGCGAAGAAGAAACTACAGCAAACAACTAAAAACTGCATTGTAATGTTGCAAGCAAATTTTGCGACGCCGCCACAGCCGCCGCCGCCAACACGTTCGCCAGCCATCAGCGCATAATTTTAAAATTTAATTAAAATAAATTCAATTACAGAAAACATGAAAATCCATTAAGCAAATTATCGTCATTACCAACATTATGGCTGTGTAGTAGTTGTTGCTGTTGGTGGTGCTGTTGCTGGTGCTGGCGCTGTTATTACTGCAGCACTCGTCGCTGCAGCGCAAACTGGCTTCGCTGGCCCGTGTGGCCTCAGATCACCTTTTAATAGCATCGTTTATTGTGTACTTTCATACATACATACTTTTCCTGCAGTTACCGTTGCACATGCCACTTACCACTTCACTGCGTGTTTGTGTTTGTGTGTATGTGTGTATGTCTTCGAAAGCTAACGTGTGGCATGCAACATTGCTTTTCGTCGCTGTAGGAAATGTTGCCAAAAGTGTTGTGTTAATATTTGAAATTAAATTAAATTGATTTTTAACATGATTCCCCGTGGAAATTATGCGCTTCTACAGCTTTTACTCTGTGGAAGATTGGGGTACGCTGGGTGGCGCGTTTTTTAGGGTTTGCTGCGAAGGTTTTCTGATAATGCCATGCAGAGGCTCCTTTGGGACAAACCGCATGAGTGCCATGTAAAGCTGTTTGGTGGGTGCATCGTTCGAAAACAGTAGATTCTGAGCCAGCTGGTAACAAAGAAAGCTATAAGAAAAGCATCGGAGCTAACTATAATAATATTTCAGAAAAAGACATTAGCTGCTGAAATCCCGAGGGATTTTGTGCAAAGAATTTGGCCAAAAGGCTAGAAGTAGGTCTTGGATGAGGTTGAACGTCAATATCATCGACGTACACTCTTCTCTATGCCGCTCTGCAGCTCGTATTATTTTTTCCAGCAATACAATAAAGAAGTAACACGATAAGGAATCACCCTGTCTGGTCTGAAACTTCGATTGGTCTCGAACGGCTCGGAGTGGTCCTTCCCGATCCTGACTGAGCTTTCGGTTAATTTACATAGCCGTAGAAATTTTGCGGAGATACCGAACGCAGAAATAATGCCGTAAAAGCAGCGCTTATTCGTGCTGTCGAAGACCGCTTTAAAATCGACGAAGAGCTGGTAGGTGTCCATCGTCTTCTCTCGGGTCTTTTCAAAGATTTGGCGCATGATGAATATCTGGAAAATGGTTGACTTGCCAAGCCTAAAGCCACACTAATAAGATCCAATCAGTTTGTTGACGGTGGGCTTTAGTCTTTCACACAATACGCTCGACAGGACCTTCTAGACGATATTAAGGAGGCTTATTCCACGGTAATTGACACAGACTGTGGGGTCCCTGTTTTTAGGGATAACGCAAAGCACACTTAAATTCCAATCGTCGGTTGTGCTTTCATCCGACCATATTATGCAAACAAACTAATACATGCACCTTTTCAGCTCTTCACCGCCGATAGGCCATCAGCTCCAGCCGCTTTGTTGTTCTTTAATCGGGCAATCGCTATTCGGGTAGTGGAATCGCTTTTCCATGGTCATCACCATCAACGGTTGTTTCATTTTCACTGCCATGCAGCAGGCTGGAGAAGTCTTCCCTCCATAAATTCAATACACTTTGGGCATCCGTCACTAGATCTCCTATCTGTGTGCTACAAGAGTTTGCTCCGGTCTTGAAACCTTCTGTGACCAACCGGTCTATGTAAGGTGTGTTAGTCGGCTGTTGTTACTAAAAGTCTTAAATAATAAAAAGGTTATAGTCTTATATACGAGTATAAAGACGAAATGTATTATTTGTACCAACCAAAGTGCAACTCAGAGAGTAGAAAAGCGAATTATGAAGTCTTATGTGCCTTCCCACATACATAACTCCCTTACTCATAGTCGACTGATTAGCACTGCGTACTATCTTACGGAGGTTTGCGGGTTTGATACCTGGCCAGTCCAAATCCCAGTTTTCATGGTTAGATATAAATACCTAGCTGCTTTCTGGTGAAGAAGAGAGCAGTCATAAGAAAGTTTTGTATTAGCTCAATCTATCCTCAGAATCCAATCCTGTCTGAATTACGTATTTCGGTGCATGTGCCGACTTTGTTACTCCTCCAGCATAACAGCCCAAATTCGATGACCCAATATAGAAATACAATATATTCGTCTCGCCTGACTCTTCTACAGGAATGTTCAAGGTGGTCGGACTGAGTTATGGGTTTTGCCATCAGTAATGAAAATTTTTGGGTGGTCAATAGCTATACGTGTATGTTAGAGTTCCATGGTCAAAGAACTTTCATTATTACGAGAGAAAAATTTGTCAAGTTGATTAAATCTTCAAGATTTTTATTCACTTCGAAACGATTATAGTAATATGTCTGTAAGGAACAGTAAAAAGGTAATCCATTTTAGGGAAATGAAGGAAGAGAAGAAGAAGAGATGTGAATGCTCGCATTGACACTCCTTTAAGTGGAATTGAAGCAGCGTCTATTTTTCTATTTTTTGTTTTTTACATATTATATGCATTCCGCGTTCTGTTTGCTTAGCTCTTGTGTGCTAATTGCTCCATTTATGGTTATAGAAAATCAACACAGGCAATTATACACAAAACACATACATACACTTACACTTATAGTTAGCCGACTTTTAAGTTTTACTGCTTATTAGCCAACGCCGTACAATACTTTTTACATACATGTAAATACTTATGTAGTATATGGATATATTTGTATGTATGTTTACATTTCTAATCCAATTGCAACTTGTTACCTTTATATGTATGTATTATCACATCTTTAGTGAACTCTTATTAGGTTTTATGGTCAACAATCAGTGACTCGTTTTGCATTTGTATTTACGTATGTATAAATGTATGCATTTTTTCCTCATAATACACACACAAAAATTGTTTTTATTTCTTTTTTAATTTCCTATAAACGTCGTTCAATTTGTAATCAATTTTTTTTTGTTGCTTCATTAGTCTCAACAGTCGATTATTCAATTAGCCACAATAAAACGTGTAATTAAATTAAATAATGCAATGATTATTTGCATCCAACTTTTATTTTTATAATAAATATTTTTTAAATTTATTGCTATCAATAGATATTTAAATTAGATTCTAAGCAATTTGATTTCGTATTTTTTAATTTAATTAATAATTTTGTTTTATTTTATTTTTTTTTCATTCCAGAGAGGAGTTGGCCATGAAAATTGGACTTACTGAAGCGCGTATACAGGTAAGGCTGACAATTTTAATTCATCTTAACCTTCGGTATGCAACATACTTTTTATACATACACACAAATGACAACAGGGTTGGTACATTACCACAAATTTTTAGGTGAAATTAAAATATCAATTCTTAAGAGAATCGAACTTATTTATTATGAAATATATTGCTTACACAATGGGAAATATAAACTATAATAATGTATGGCACTCATTATTTCTTTAAATAATGATCAATTAACAATTAAATAAAAACTACAAAACACGTTGACGCGCGCAATTGATTGCTTGCACTCGAATCGCGGGATAGATCAAGCGTTAAAACGGCAGAGACAGCAACAAAATAAATAAAATATTGAAGACTTTTACGCGAAGTGAGATGACAGACCACCCCTGTAGCCTTTTTAAATGAGGCCCTTTTTAGCTCCTTCTTCCGTTGCATTCTGGCCATATTGTCCTGGTAACATTACATACATTGAGACTGATATTGAGCTTACAAGTGGAGTGTCGCATGCCCAAATTCTTCCATAATGGTGAAATTAGAACGGAAGTGCCCTACCTTGCAAGCTCGTACGGTATGTTTCTGTGCCCAGGTATCCATCCATACCATCGCGTTAAGTGATCTGCGACAGTCCTCTACGGATTTAGATTTTACTGTTACAGATTTCAGGGCTCTTAATGCAGCCTGAGAGCATCATTGAGCTGCGACAATGACTGGCTCATATATAGCCTCCAATTCCGCCTGAAAAACACTACAGTGATCCGGTAAACGAAAGCATTTAAAGATACCAAGATACCTTTGAGTAAACTCCGCCACCGACCCTGCTAGCTAGTTTTGACCCGTCCGTATAAAAATGAATCAAGTCTGTGCTTGCTGGTATTATCCTGTCCCAAAGGTTTCTATTCGGGATAACTACCTTAAAATCCGTCTGGAAGTCAGTAGAAGCATTATCAGAACATTATCCGAAAAGTTTTATAGAAATTTTGTGTTTATAAACCAGCCATAACGCCAGTAATAACGCGCCGAATATTCTCTTCCTAGGCGTCCATTTTCTCGGACTTATCTGCGTAGGCAAGTGACTCCACAAATCTCTACAAAATACGTGTATATTCCAGCGGGGTATATTGTACGATATTTGTGGCCTCAACTCACGATGCGAGGTAATGCGTTGGTTAAGAGTTTCATTCAATAAAATGATTGTTTCATTGGATATATGGCATGTAGCACCATTTTGTTGGAATCAAAAGTCGTCCAAATCAACATCCTCCAACTCCGGAAGAAAAAGTCATGAATCAGAGCTCTATAGCGTTTCCTATTTACTGTAACATTTATTAAAAAATATGGACCAATAATTCCTCCTGCCCAGAGAGCATATCAAACAGTGATGATTGGGAATATAACGACATTTCAACAAAGGCTTGTAGATTATCATCACTCCAATTGATCCAATAGATATTCAACCAAAACTGAGCTTTGTTGCTAAGCAAAATTTTCTTGTGAAAATCGATATCGTTTTGAGTCCATTCGCCAAAAGTGCGACGCGCTTGATGGTCCTTCGGTCTTAATTCTTGCACAAGCTGGATTTCGTAAGCCCACATACTAATATAGTTTCTCAAAATTATCGATAAAGTGGATTGACAAAGCTACAATTGTTGAGCACGATGGCTGATGGATGCATTCGGGTCTTCTTCGATACTTTGCTCAGCAGCAGCATTAGCCTTCGGTGCGCACTGTTTACAATTATCGACTTGGATTAAATCCGTAGCAATGCTTCGATGAACTTAATTCAATTTTTGGCAGTGAAGCACCATCAAATAACAGTGCTTATACCGATGGTATAGTGAATTCAATTAATGACTTTAATCACTCCCAGACGAATTTCGCAAAGGTCGTCCAAAATCAGCTCGTATTCCGGAAACTATGGAAGCTGTGCGGAAAATGAAATTGTAAGATCATCATATGATCTATCGTGAGATTGAGACAGCTATAGGCATTAGTAGGACCAGCACACAAGCAATATTGCCTGGCCATTTGAGTATGGAAAAGAAATTCTGCAAGCTCCAAAAAATCAAAAACAAAAATCTCTTGTGTACTCGTCGGATTAATTGTTAAAAAAAACACGATAGCGGTGCTTCGAAACCCCTCTATACGTCATCGGTTTGATGAGTCATCCACGATAATATATTACAAATAAACTGAGGCGTCAACGTTTTTGGACACTTGAAGATGCGGTAAATGCATTTAAAATGCATGTTTTGGCCATACCTCAATCAAAGTGATAAAAGTGCTTCAAGAATTGGTTCGTCCCATACAAAAGTGTATAGATCTTAATGGAGAATATTTTGAAGAACAAAAAAGCGATTTTCAATGATTCATTTTCGTCTTTGTTCTCTAATCACGAAATATGAAAGGCAGTCATCATATACCAGGGTTGTTAGTTGAAATTTGCGGGTTTTTTCGATAAAGAAAACACTTAATTTTCAGAGGAATCTCAAAATTCTTTTTTTTATTCAAAGTATTGACCATTGGTTTCTACACATTTCGTCCATCTCTCAGGCAAATTATGGATACCATTCCAAAAAAAACTTTTTCTCTTTCGAGGCAAACCATTCGACGAGTCATTTTTCGACTTCTTCAAAATTAGCGAAGCACTGCTCTGCAAGGGAGTGTCCCATCAATTTGAAAAGGTGATAGTCGGACGGGGCGAGGTCTGGAGAGTACAGCGGGTGCGATAATATTTCCCAATTAAGTGTTTTTAATGTGTCTTTCGCCAGTTTAGCGGTATGAGACGGCGCGTTGTCATGTTGCAAGATAACTTTGCCATGTCTTCGGGCCCATTCCGACCGTTTTTCGATCAACGCATGATTCAAATTGATCATTTGTTGTCGGTAACGATCCGTGTTCACCGTTTCACCAGGTTTTAACAACTCGTAGTACACCACACCACACTGGTCCCACCAAACACAGAGCATTGTCTTATGGCCAAAGCGATTTGGCCTTGCAGTCGATGGGCCAGCTTCACCAGGGGAAAGCCATGATTGTTTTCACTTCTGGTTCTCTAAATAAATCCATTTTTTGTTCCCCGTGACAATTCGATGCAGAAAAGATTTCCTTTCGAATCGTTGAAGCAGCATTTCACAAACGGTTTTTCGATTTTCCTTTTGTCTATCGTTCAGCTGGTGTGGCACCCATTTTCCATACTTCTGGATCTTTTCCATGGCTTTTAAACGTTGGCAAATTTCTCCTGGAGTCACATGTAGTGTTTCTGCCAATTTTTGTTGCGATTGGGTTGGATCAACATCCAATAACGCCTGCAATTCCTCGTCTTCGAACTTTTTCGCTGCACCAGGATGTTCATTGTCTGTCAAATCGAAAGCTCCACTTTTAAATTGACGAAACCATGTCTCATATGTTCTAATCACTGGAGCATGTTCACCATAAGTTTCTACCAGCAACCGGTGAGCTTCAGCTGCTTTTTTCTTTTGATGAAATAAGAAATGCAACGAATGCCGCAAATCCGATTTACTTGGAACGAAACTCGACATATTCACTGAGGTAAACAAATATGAAGCTATTATTTTGGCGGAATGTGACTTGCGTATTTTTGTAGGTTAATGTTAATAGAAAAAAATTACATACATGCCAATCATAGAAATTTATACATATTGCTAGCGACATCTACTAGTAAAACCGGCAAACTTCATTTAACACCCCTGGTAAAGGCTTCGGCATGAACAGACGGTATGGAAGACAACTTTTCCTTCTTTATCAGTGAATACAAAAATTTTAAAATAATTATTTAATTTTGTTGTATATTTTATTCTAAAATTAAACGAATATATAATATTAAAACATGTTTTCAAGACACAGCAAATAAGGCTTCAAAGTTGAGATTAAAGTGCATAATTCAGGCATTTCACTGTAGAATATTCTAAAGAACTCAAAGTCTTAACAACCTTTCAATGAATTAGAAATACGGAATTCCCGAAAGGGTATCTTGACCACATATTTTTTAATACTATCAATTTGTTGAAATCATATCAAACTCTAGTCAATTAGTTCGTTATATATATTAAACTATTCAAGCAACTTTTATATTATACATACAAACAAATATTGTATATATATATATGTATTTGTGCATATTCATGCATTTTTTATTAGCAATTTATATGCAAAAATGTAATGAATAAATAGTTTGTAATAAGCAAATGTGAAAATCATTACTTTTATCACACTTTAATAAACAAACAAAGTTAGAAAATTTATTTGACGTGCACTCAGTCTCTATATACTCGTATGTATATGTGGGTATTACAATACTATGCTATATATATAATAAAACAAAACGTTCCGCCAATGCCACAACAGCCACCAGCGTGCTTAGCAATCAAAATGCAGTCGAAGCAGGAGAAAAAAATTGTAGCAACAAAAACAATTTAAATGCAAAAATGCAAATTAAAATGTTCATCTGGTTTCAATTACAGTAATTGACTGGTTGATAATGACTGATGGAGTCAGGTTTGACTGACACTAGTGGAGCGGTGTTTGTGTGCTTTATATATATATATATATGTACATATGCATATACATAAATGAAACGTGCATATATAAACTTGGTGGTGGCCGTGTGTTGATAGTTTCTTTCATTTTTAATGCATTCAATGCAAATTGCTAATTGCAAATTGCTAAATAATAGAGCATGACAAATTTAATTAACTCTGGTTAATATTGTTTTACTCTACCTGATTTGTTTTTGTTACTATTTACTAGACACCAGTGAGCTGATTAAATGCATTAAATGGATGCACTGTGAAATATATATATATATACATATATATATCAAAAAATTTATCTATTTTTTTAATAAAAAAAATATTATTTCATAAAAAAAACACCAAAGCTGTTTTTCTTTATGTGCTTAAAGTAGCTGTGTGTATATAATATTTTTCCATTGCTTTTAAAACCATTTTGGTGATTAAATTTCCTAAAATTTGGTATGAGAAAAAAATTTTAATTAAAATTTGCTAAATTAAGTTGTGGCTTGCAACTGTTAAGGCTATTTGGTTTGCATGGATAAAGTGCATTAGGTGTTCTGCAATTTAATGCAGTTTCTTTTTAGCTTAATCCCCGCTTTTGACTCCAAAGCAGCCCAAACCAAAAAGCAAGACAAAAGACTTAAGCCACAAACTTGATAAAGAAAAATTTTGCTGATTAACTTGTTTTTACCTCCCCCCCTTTCCATCTTTTCTTGTAATTCTATTGTACACAATACAATGTAATGCCAGTCATAATTATCAGTCATTAGTGGCAACTCAATCAATCTGCACATGCAATATTGTGGCAAGAACATAATGAAAAAAAAAACGCTATTGCCACTGTTATTTATTAATGCACAGATGTTTATATGTGAATAGGAATGCAATTATGAGTGTATAAGTAATATCCTTCAACTTGATATTCAGGCATTCATGTTGGAACGTAATTTTTTACGCTAATAAACTCCAGTACCGTAATAATGATAGTAATATGTAGATAATTACAAAAAAATAAAACAGAAAAAATAAGAAAATAATAACTATGAAGAAGACATTAAGCCTGCTTTCATTGAAATATTTGCCTTAAATTGAATTTAGTGAAATCACGAAAGGATAATGCATAAATTAAAACTGATCTTATTAATTATTTTTTTTTTTTTGTGAAATAAATATAAAAAAAATGAAAATTATGATACAAATATAAAAAATTTAAAATTATGATATTAGTATGCTCACACAACATGATTTAAATGTATTTTTATTTAAACTCAAAATTCAACACACCACAGATATATTTAAGATGTAGCTCCGACCGAAAACAATTTAAAAAAATCCAACCTAACAAAATCAGTATGTATATAAAATATATTTATATATATAAGCTGACGTGAAACTGAGTCCTGCATCGCAAAATAAATTTATACTGAGATGTACATTGGTTCTGTAGAACTCTGCAAATGCTCGAAAAATGTTCTGCAATTCCAATATACGTGTATATTATTCTCATAGAATGAAGGTAACAGAAACATATTTAATTTTTATTTATCTAAAATTTTTTTAATGACGGGAAAACATGCTGATAAAGAAAAAAGTTAGAAAGGCTAAGCTCGGCTGGAACCGGACAAATGATAGCCGCCCTCGAATTTCGCTGAATTCTGTCCGTTATTCAGTGGTCGCTGAAATATACCATATGACCAAAAAGTATCCACACTTAATATTAATTCTTCGCATCAGTATTTTGCAAACTTATCGAAATTAATCTCACAGTCCTTAACTCAAATATTCGCAAGTTAAGTCAGAAATATATTTCTAATTAAATTGCATATGATTCTAGCTTCCTTTTTTTTGTTAAAAAAATTTGATGAAGTTTTCGAGCCAACCACATGCATGAGTTTTATTAATAAAAATTTATGTTTATCTTTGCCTGTAACTAATTGCTAATTAGAGATAATTAGTCATTGGATAATTATAAATTAACCGCATAAAAATAATACACACCAAATGGCACATCACAAGTACTAGCAATGTAAAGGGTGGTTAAATATTCAAGGGCCGATGTTGATTTTGAATAAAACACAAACTATTTAGGAAATTATTGAAATTTTATTTTATTATGATATACCTATTGGTATTACTCAATTATGTATGTAACAAAATATCGGCCAAATGAGCGCCGCGACCTCGGCGGCACACCTCCATACGATGGTCCAAATTTTCGATGACGCTGAGGCATAATGGAGTTTCTATGCCGTTAATGTGCCGAATTATCTCATCCTTTAGCTCTTGAATTGTTGCTGGCTTATCGACGTACACCTTTTCTTTCAAATAACCCCAGAGAAAAAAGTCCAACGGTGTCAAATCACATGATCTTGGGGGCCAATTGACATCGCCATTACGTGAGATAACACGGCCATTGCATTTGTTGTGCAAAAGAGCCATTGTTTCGTTAGCTGTGTGGCAAGTGGCACCGTCCTGCTGAAACCACATATCGTCCACATCCATATCTTCCAAATTGTGGCCATAAAAAATTCGTTATCATCTCACGATAGCGAACACCATTCACAGTAACTGCCTGACCGGCCTCATTTTGGAAAAAATACGGCCCGATGATGCCGCCAGCCCATAAACCGCACCAAACAGTCACTCTTTGTGGGTGCATTGGTTTTTCGACAATCACTCTTGGATTCTCATTCGCCCAAATGCGGCAATTCTGTTTATTGACGAATCCACTGAGGTGAAAATGTGCCTCATCACTGAAGATGATTTTCTTCGAAAATTTTCATAATAAGTCTGGATAACTTTAACACGTTGTTGGATTGTGTATCTCTCCATGGTTCAAATTGAGTAAGTCTGAAATAGAGAAATGTCAAATTAAATTCGGAAAAAAACTTGGCGTTTAGGTGTGGTTCACATTCAACATCGGCCCTTACAATTTAACTACCCTTTACGAGTATATGCCATATAATCTTCTAGAAAAATATGCAATTAAATGATTAAACATACAATTATGATGCTCCGTGGTACATCATTTATGTTTATTTTAACATTCGCTTTTTTATTATTTACTGCATTTGTGCCACCTGCCAGACATCTCATTATGCTATGACTCAATTATTAAAATTTATTTTTATCTGAGGAACTTTAGTGTTTTTTATATAAGGAAAGAAGGAAAGATGTTGCCTATTTGTTTTTTATTTTGCTTATTTTTTTATTTTATTTTAATATAATTTAATTTATTTTATTTTATTTTATTTTTTTGTTCTTTTTTTATTTTATATTATTTTATTTTATTTTATTATATTTTATTTTATTTTATTTTATTTTATTTTATTTTATTTTATTTTATTTTATTTTATTTTATTTTATTTTATTTTATTTTATTTTATTTTATTTTATTTTATTTTATTTTATTTTATTTTATTTTATTTTATTTTATTTGATTTGATTTTATTTGATTTTATTTTATTTTATTTTATTTTATTTTATTTGATTTGATTTGATTTTATTTGATTTTATTTGATTTTATTTGATTTTATTTTATTTTATTTTATTTTATTTTATTTTATTTTATTTTATTTTATTTTATTTTATTTTATTTTATTTTATTTTATTTTATTTTATTTTATTTTATTTTATTTTATTTTATTTTATTTGATTTTATTTTATTTTATTTTATTTTATTTCATTATTTTATTTTGTTAATTTAAATTATTTTGTTAATTCCATCTGCTTGTTTTAATTAATTTTCTTTTTAGTTTTTTTTTTTATTATTTTTTACTTAGCATTTTCGTACTTTAGTTAAGTTCAGAAACAAAGTAATGAAGGTAACAAATATAAATAATTGCCAAATAGGGAAGCATAAATAAACTACTTATCCAAGTAACGGTGTTAATTATTGGCATCTGCGCAAATAACCGTTGGCCATCATAAATCAAACAATAATCCATTTAAAGTACATTTTTACACAACACTTACACACACTCCGCCATTTGCACTCAGGATAGTCAGGATTTAGTGCGTTTACAGCAACAACTACTTTTCTCTTTACCTCATACCATTGTAACCACTCCACGACTTCCTTAACCATTTCAAGGTGTCAAATGTGTTTGCACACGTTTACTCGCCGATCAGCGTGTGCATGGCTTTTTATTTAATTGACCAACGAGCTCATCTTTTAAAAACCACTTAAAATCGTTAATAACGCGCCCATTTACCGCAAATAAGCAAATAAGTACACATACGAACACACTCTTCGGATAACACGCACTTAAATAAAGACAAACATTTATACACTTACATATATATACATATGCATGTACATATATATAAAGGTGTATAATTCCACATCGCCAGCGGCATTTGTCGCTTAATCAGCGCAAATTTACATATATAAATGCGAAAGGCGAGGCATTTGTATACTTACATACATTCATATGGAGTCTACGGCGATTCGCCACTTGCGTGCGCACGCAATAAAGCGAGGCGGCGGT
Source organism: Ceratitis rosa (assembly GCA_037013455.1). Taxonomy (NCBI): domain Eukaryota; kingdom Metazoa; phylum Arthropoda; class Insecta; order Diptera; family Tephritidae; genus Ceratitis; species Ceratitis rosa. The sequence goes on along the minus strand of JAWMAG010000011.1, from coordinate 7,033,659 downwards.
TTGTGAATCCAACACAGCAAATAAGCCTGGTGAAGCCACAAATTAATTTATATACTCACATATGTATGTATGTATAAGTATCTATAAGCAATTCTATTCACCCGCACGAAATGGACATTCGCCATTAGGCTCCGTTCATCTGTCTGCTCCAAGAACCCCCCTCTTTTCTCGTTTTGTCGCATTAAAGGCGTTGCGCGTAAGGAAAGCAGGTTTCCGGCGGCTCGCAATTGGCAGTTGTCGCCGACGGCTATTGGCGGCGCGTAATTACAATGTGAATTAATGACGAAAAGCAACCTTAAGTGGATGGGGATTTACATGCATATATACATATTTACATTTATTTGTATAAGTACCCTCTTGTGTACTGCACGAAATTACACATTTCTGGTGCCAGATATATGTAAATATATACTTATATATAATCGTAGGCACAAATATGTATAGGTAAGCTTGAGCTGACGGATTTCTAGCTTTCCGGTCGTCTTGTGTGTACTTTTCTGCCAAATTTTCAACAAATTCAAAGCAAGGAAAGTACATCCGATAATCCTTCTCCATTCTTTCAGCCATATGTGGATTCCATTGCTCTATTTTATTTTAATAAAAGCTTTCAATAAGAACACTAAAGAAACAGATCTTCGAATGACTCGCACATCCAGGGTTATTGCCAAATTAAGCCACCAGCGACTACTGAGTGTTCCTATAGCTCAAAACAATGATCAACGGTGAGAAGCTTCGCTCTAATGAAACAGAAGTTTATTTTGAGGAGAACTTGGTTATAGGAGAAGGAGTATACAGGAGACTTTTCTATATTACTTCCCAGATGGACAGTCATGAACGTGTGAATGTGAGCTCAAACTAAATAACACCTACTAGGATATGGGAGCACAATGAAGTTGCTGCTAATTGACGTAAAAAATCGATATGGGAAGAATATTTGGTGATACTGCTGATCAGGCTTAGGTCAGTGAAAATGTAACTAAGAACATGCCCTCGTACGCGTATATCTTCTTCTTCGCAATGGCAGTCGCAATGGCCAATGGCCGAATGGTTAATAGTTAGTGCGAAGCGGGAAGGTCGGTATACAATCGCTTCAGCAGTTACTGTCCGTCAAGTATGTGTATCTCTTGTTCTCATTAATTGGCCTAAACTCCGTGCATACCTCAATAAGCGAGTCATTCCTGTCGCCGGATGTTTAGTAGATACAGAGCACTATAAATAGACATTTTCATTAAAAGCTCCGTTTGTCATCTCATACGGACTTCTGTGCGTTGTTGTTTATGTTTATATTGGTTAGTTGGTTCAAAGTTAGACGATATGGTCTGCAATATCTATGCCTTGTAAATAGCTTATAAGATTTATGTTGTAGCCTCTATTTTACCTCAATAAAAATAACAAAATTATTAACTGAGTTTGCTTCGATATCAGAAGCCTCACAATAAGTTGTCAAATCTTAAAAACTAAATTAAAATATAATTTCCCATTGGCTAGGAATGGGCTGGTGGAGCAGTGTTGCTCATTAAAAGGGTTGTAAGTGCCTTCACTTCAGGCGAGTTTGACTTGTTGCGGAGACCAAGGTGATAGCCAATGGGCTCGGATTATTTTACAGTTTTGCTACGTATTTTTTTGAAACGATTATTTTTCTCAGTTCGTACTATGAAGCCAAGTAATTTTAAATAGTCAAAGCACTTGCTGCATAGATTTGGATTCTTCATTGTCATATCATCACATCTTTCAAGAATCTTCTATAGATATGGCAGTGGTACGTCGTCTTCATTTATGCGCAGTTTGCTCATCTTTTTCCCCATCTGAGTTCCTTAACTAATAGTAGATGATTGAAGTATCGGTTTTTGATCCTCTTTGTCGTGAATATCAGTTAAGTCAGTCAGTTTTCTTTGGAGACCTCCTCAAACTTACCCGATTTCTATTAATTCCTCCAACAGATTGAGCATGTAAAGTTCACGACATATTTCAATCTGAGAATTTTGGATGATTCTTTGGGACTTTGAGTTACTAATGATTATAAAATGTGCTTCCTGTCATTTACTCGTATATTAATTGCATGTAAATAATTATTTCAATTGAAATTGACAAAAGTCTTTCGCCGCATGGCTCTTTCCCCACCCAATTACCCATCACCACTGCGGCTACCCACCACTTCAATATCTGCTTCATCCAAGCAATGCCTGCGCGGAATTGTTTCGTTTAAAACCAATTAATTGGGCGTGTATTGATATGCACAAACACCACGCCCACATGTTTGCTTAGCTCGGCTACCAACAATAGCGAGTAGAGCTTCCTATAACTCTGCGCTGCCACTGTAGAATCATGCGCTGGGCAAACAGGAGCGCTCTAATAATAAATGTTGGAAAAGATGTTGAATTAATTAAAATGATTTCGGGCAAATTTGCAACGCGCGCAATAAGCCAAGATCAGAGCTTCTATGTACTCTACATACTGTATAAGTGGACACCCCTCTCCCCTCCTGGTTGATATCTCGTTACACAGAATTGATCCTGTCATATCTCACTGCCGTTGGCAAAACGCCCACACGCCCAACTGCTCTGGTTTTGAACTTCATCGAACGACCGCAGGAAGTGGGCGTTGCCGCTACATATTGCTCTTTAATTTTTTAAATCAACTTTAGATTTCATTAATTAAAACTGTACATTTTTCATTTCAATTTATTTATTTTTGTCTTTCTGCATATTTTTTGCTGTGTTTTCTTAATTTTTTTTTACATGAGTTTGTGTGTTTGTTATCATTTCAGGTCTGGTTTCAGAATCGTCGCGCTAAGTGGCGTAAACAAGAGAAGGTTGGTCCGCAATCACATCCATACAATCCCTACTTGCCCAGTGGGCCGGGCGCCATGCAAGCCGTTGTCGGTCCAACGCTACCGCCAAATCCATTCACACACCTGGGCTTCAATTTGCGCAAACCATTTGATGGGCCCGCCAATTTGGCCGCCTTCCGCTATCCGCATCTGTCGGCGGCACCAATGTTGCCATCTGGATTTTATAATCAATTTCAAAGGTGAGTGGGAAAGAGAAGATGAAATGCTTAAAGCGATAAAATGTTTTCTGACATGTAGTTAGTAAATTGGTACATTTGATTAAGCTGACTTTGATGCACACCTCCTTTTACTGGCTTATTTTGAATAAATCCTTTATTGTGTCTGAGGACCTCAAGTTGTGGGCAAAACTCCCAATTTCTGTAGCATATTTATAAATGTGGCTGACTCCGGTAGAGCTTACAACAAATGAGATCTCAGATGTTATAACCTCGGCTTCGAAGGCGCATCTTAAGGGGTTTCAATCCTTTCCCAAACAAAGTCCGCGTTAAAGAAAAGACAAGCTCTCAAGATCCTAGTATGAATTCAGATCGATGCAGTACTAAGTAACCTCACAACAAGTAAAAATTGTAGAATCGAAAGTACAGGAAGACTCGCTACTACATCCTTCATTATCTTTGAGTCGGAAAAAACTAACCAGTGACCCCTCAGCGAAGTACTCACAAAGTTCCTTTATTCAAGCAAGCTTAAGTTGTGCACTCTTGTAAGCTCGTCAGCCTACAGAGATCCCTTATAAAAGACGCGTACTTCAGTAGTAAGTCCGCCGCGTCCTTAATGAGAGTAATATCCAGAACCTCGAGATCTGTACCGCCCGAGCTTTTCATCCTACAGCGCAGAGAAGTGGTGCTCATGAGAAGTGAGTCTGCCACATTTTTGAAGAGTGCGACTTCCAAGGTCTCGGTCTCCAATTCGGTTCCGCCAGATCCCTACAGAGATCTCGTAGAGAAGTGACACTCTCGTGTAGGGAATCCGCGACATTCTCAATGAAAGTAACTTTCAGAGGCTTGAAGTCTATACCATATCAGTTAAAAAGTCTCATAAAAGTACTCTATTGCAATACGCCCCATCAAACTTTGTCCCACCCGCAACATACATATACAGGTCTTTCAGGTTCTGTTTCTCTACAAAGAGGTTAGTCAGACCTCTTTTGGAACTACCTTTCGGAAACTCGGGAATGGAATTTCTCTTCTACTAAATCCTTTTGACGAAATGTGGGTCACCCTCTTGCCACATCAGAAGCCTCCAAGCCATACTGCATGGAAGCAGTATAAAACGGGGATGCGGAAGACCTTCACTACATCAGTATGAGGAGTAAGTTATTCAGAACAGCAAAATATAATATTCTCTAGGATACTTAGCCGTAGAGAGGGCCAAACCAAACTAAGCCAGCAGTATTGACCAAAAATATACTATTTTCTGGGCCACTAAACTGATTTCAGAAGATCCAGAGGACAAAAGTTGTCTGACTCTTTAAGAAAAACTTCAAGTTTACTGAAATCTCGTAACTTGGCTGGAAGGAAAAATTGTTTCACAAAGCTTATAGAAGATAGATCACCACTTGGTAAAAGAAAAATAATATTAACTCTTCTTCTTCTTTTTCATCATCTACTTACAGAGCTCCACCCCACCTCCTACCCGGTATGGCTAGCATGTACTCACCAGCCACATCATTCCAAACGCTATTAGCTAACATGACAGCTTGTCCACGTCCACCACCAGCCCCGCCACAACTGACCATCGCCGCCGCCAAGCCACCAATGTTGATTTCATCACCCGAACTTCACTCACCCAACCACCTCATGGCATCACCGCCAATATCACCAACTTCCATGACAATGCAATCGATGGTGCCACCACCACAGCTACCACCACCACCACCGCCCGCCGTCGTGGCACACTCCCATGCCCAACAACAGCAGGGACAATCATCGCCTGTGGTCAGTATGTCAATGATGCATCAAGCACAACAACCGCCGCCAGTATCAGTATCAACAAGTCACGGTCATTCGCCGCTGCACTTGGCGCACTCACCACAACATCAATCGTCGTCGGCGGCGGCATCTGCGGCTTCCTCATCAGCAGCAGCAGCAGCAGCAGCGGCCGCAGTGGCAGCCTCTCTGGTGCAAGTGCCACGCACCGGCACACCGCCGGAAGATCGGCGCACCTCGTCTATAGCGGCGCTGCGTTTAAAGGCGCGTGAGCACGAGCTCAAGTTGGAGTTGCTGCGTCAGAATGGCCACGGCGATGTGCTGAGCTAGTTAGCGCTGCAGTTAATGATTGTGAAATGCTTTCAGCTTCCAGTTTGCTCATGAAAGAGTGAGGAAATATTACCGTTGTCAACACATAACCAGTGAAAATTCGTTATAATTTCGTGTCCTTTTTTGGTGTAAAAAAAATGTATTAAAATTTAATTTTCATTTTTGTTTTGTGTTTTATTTGATGTTCTTAAAGTTTGTAATTATTCATTTGATAACCGTAAGATACATAAAAAGCTTAGAAATACTTAAGTTATTAACAGTTATTATAAAGTCTAATACCAGTGCGCTCAAAGACCAGTTTTATCTTAGTTTTAAATGAAAAATAAAAACGTGCATATATAAAAATTCCGTATAAATATATATATATATCTTTAGGAATTTATAAATTAAAATTGCTTGGTATTCTAAAATTAAATTTTAATAAATATTATAAATTTATGTAAACAGTAGTTTTAGTTCAATAAAAAAATTTTGTGATATTCACAAAGTAAATCTGCATAAATATTTAAATAAACTGTTGAGTATTTTTTTCTTAACATTAATGAAAATTATTGGAAAAATCCTCGATTTTCTGTTCAAATTACGGTTCTTAGATTTTGCACGCAGGTTTTTTTCTTTTTAAATATTCGAAAAATTTTTTACTAATTTTTTTAATTAAATTGGCATATCGGTCACTGTTCACACTCAACACAGGGAAATAGCTGATTGATATTTTAATTTGCAGGCAAGATCAGAGACAGCATGGCTTCCGAATAGAAAAAAAACATAGAAGAAAACTGGCGCTTAATATCAGAATGCGATGAAAATAAACTACGTAATAAGAAGCCGGCGTGAATTCAGATATAGGTATATGTAGACGTACACCTAACAATAAGATGTGTGCAACGCCACCCTTTTATTTTATTTTATTTTTTTTAATACTGTTTTCTTTTATTTTATTTTATTTTATTTTATTTTATTCTATTTTATTCTATTTTATTTTATTTTATTTTATTTTATTTTATTTTATTTTATTTTATTTTATTTTATTTTATTTTATTTTATTTTATTTTATTTTATTTTATTTTATTTTATTTTATTTTATTTTATTTTATTTTATTTTATTTTATTTTATTTTATTTTATTTTATTTTATTTTATTTTATTTTATTCTATTTTATTTCATTTCATTTTATTTTATTTTATTTTATTTTATTTTATCTTATTTTATTTTATTTTATTTTATTTTATTTTATTTTATTTTATTCTATTTTATTTCATTTCATTTCATTTTATTTTATTTTATTTTATTTTATTTTATCTTATTTTATTTTATTTTATTTTATTTTAATTTAATTTAATTTCATTTAATTTCATTTTATTTTATGTTATTTTTTTTGTTTTATTTCATTTCATTTTATTTTATTTTATTTTATTTTATTTTATTTTATTTTATTTTATTTTATTTTCATTTCCTTTATTCTGTTTTTTTATTTTATTTTGTATTGTAATATTTTATTTTATTTATTTTATTTTATTTTATTTTATTTTGTAGTATTTTATTTTATCTTATTTTATTTTATTTTATTTTATTTTATTTTATTTCATTTTTTTTATTTTATTTTATTTAATTAATTTAATTTAATTTAATTTAATTTAATTTAATTTCATTTTATTTTATGTTATTTTTTTTGTTTTATTTCATTTCATTTTATTTTATTTTATTTTATTTTATTTTATTTTATTTTCATTTCCTTTATTCTGTTTTTTTATTTTATTTTGTATTGTAATATTTTATTTTATTTATTTTATTTTATTTTATTTTATTTTGTAGTATTTATTTTTTTATGTTATTTTATTTTGTTTAATTTAATTTAATTTTATTTTAATTTTATTTTTATATTTTTTTATTTTATTTTATTTTATTGTATTTTATTATATTTTATTATATTTTATTTTTTTATTTTATTTTATTTTGTTTCTTTTATTTTATTTTCTCTTATCTTAATTTATTTTATGTTAATTTATTTAATATTATTTTTATTTTATTCAATTTTAATTGATTTTCTTTTATTTTGTTTTACTTTAGTTTAAATTTATATATTAATTTGTTTGCTTTTTATTTTTTTTTAAGATGCCTTAACTTTTTTCATTAAACATTTTTGTTTTATATTTGCCCAATTAACTATAGAATATTTTTTATTACGGTAAGGAATTTGCGTATTTTCCGCTTTTATGATCATTGGGCGTATTCGTAATTACTACCAACTCAAGTCACATTTTAATTAACTGAATACAATCAATCTTATGCCTAAGCAAACTCATAAAAAAATACTATATGTATATGTGAAGGTATAAATGTAAATGGACAGCCTAAACGATGAATGCCACCAACAAGCGATCATTCACGGAAGCAATAGCCATAATAGGAGTATCATTGAATATATTTACGCATACATGCATACATTCGAATTCATCTATGTACATGTATGTATACTTGTAATCACGCAAAAGCTCATGAATGCATAACTTGCTGCGCTTACTTTGTAGCTGTTTTGGCTCTAGCTGCTGCGGTCATTGGCAACAATTTTATGCTTAGTTACTAATTAGTCAGCAAAAAATCAACGCAACAACAAGACCCACTCAAAGAAAGAATCACACATGTGTTAAAGCCAAGAGAAAAAACAACAAAAAGAAAACAGATATAAATAAAAATGTTGTTAATAATCATTATAACCGAAAAACCATTGAGTATCCATTTCAGCCACTCATTGTCTGCCCAAACCTCCACTAAACTTGACTCATTCATCAACGAACAGGCGTACGAGTCTGTCAAGCATTTTTTTTATTTTCAGGAATAAATGCATAAGACAGGCTTCGGATCTGACTGGCAGCAGACCAGGCCGGGCGGTTCAACAGGCTAATGAACAGTCACTCATCAAGCCAACTGCTCGCCGAGTCAGGTTAGTCAGTCACAACTTAGCCGTCGGTCATTTCGGCTGTTCTTCAGTCAGTTAGTCAATGAATACTTAGCTCTCTGCTACTCTACAGGCACATGCGAGTACATACGTACGTGTATGTATGTATGTACGTCGAGGTGGTAAAGGCGTGTCCGGCACAGATTTTTTCCCTACATTTGTGAATATTGTTATTCGCAGTTGCTTGCTCTTCGTCTTAGTTTAGAACCCAGAAAAGTAATTAATAAAAATGTAAATTCAATTAAATTTATATGACAGCCAGCTGTCAGGAGGTTTCAAATTAAAAATTACTTATATTATGATAACCAAAAGAGAGAAGAATAATTGAAGCAAGCGTGGTGTGTAGCGTGCAGACAACAAGGTAGCGAGGCTGCGAGGAAGTCAGGTTGTTGGAGCCAATTAGACTGTAGTTTTTTGCAAGCCTTTCCTAATTTCCTTTTTAGCTTATACTCACCTCCGTAAGCGAGTTTTGAATATTTTCCAAAATATTCTTTCACTAGGGATTTTTTTAAGTCAAGTTATGAAAATTGAAATTGATAACGCAAAAGTATATTCCAAGTACTGCAGTCCCTAATAGACTTAGCTGACTTTTTTTGATTCATGCCTCAAGTCCCATGTTATGGGATAAAATATCATCGGAGCATAGGCAGACTTAACACTATTGGTGGTTTTAGGTCTGTGTAAACATAAGTTCACAATTGATCATTTTAATTTAAGCCAACAGACAAAAGGCCTTTTCTTAGGTCTCTGTAAGGTAACAGTGATCTGGACCCTTGGAGTTAATGAATTGCTCAAGAAGATGGAAGGAGGAGCTGTCATGCTTACAGCATATGCAGCCATAGTGGGCGGTAAGAGTTTAGTAAACCTCAGATCTCTGGCGAATCAGGCACTTAGAACTATAATTAACTGGGCTATTTTAGCAGAACTCAAGGATAATACTGATACTTATGAACAGAGATGGTCCTACACGTATTTACAGGGAAATATAAAATTCCAGCTTGGATTAAGTCAAAGCTGGGAGAGGACACCTAAAGCCTAACACTAAGTATCTGAGAATTGTGTTGGACAGCAAGTTGTCGCAGAGACTCAATATGGTGGAGCGGTCATATATACATGCAAGAGGAAGTTCAGCTGCACTTGGGGTCTCTCCCACGCTATCTCCCACTGGATATTCATTGCTGTTGTTAAGCCAATACTTTTCGACGGAGTTTTAATATGATGGAAAGCCATGGACGAAATTACATATCTGGATAGGCTGGAAAGAGTATTCAGACTCCCAGTGATCAGCATTATCAGGCAGCTGAAAGTCAGGACTTATGAGCACAGAGTATAGCGTTATTCCTGAGTGTACGAATAGACTACGTAATCCCACGCCTGAATTTCAGGAAGCTTTTTTCAGCTACAATGAAAGTAAATGGCTGGGGAAAAGATCTGAAATATGCAGACAAGGCTGTTCATGTTTTCTTTGCAGATGGTTCTAAAATGATCGAAGAAGTGGGGGCTTCAGATTACTGCGCCCAACTGGAGATAAGGAAGTCGTATAAGCTACCAAACTATTGCGATATTTTTCAAGCCGAAATATTTGCTATATAAATTGCGGCAGAGCTACTGCAATCTGCTGGCTTTTAATGAATACATGACTACGTGAACAGCCAAGCACCCATAAAGACCTTAACTTTATACAGAGCAACTTCAGCTGTTGTTGCATTATGTAAAGAAACGCTTCAAGTACTGTCTGAAAATAGAAGAGTGTATATTTACTGGGTGCAAGGCCACACGGGCATTGAAGGTAATGAGATAGCTGACGAACTTACTAAGGATGGTGTCTATTTAGAACCAAACGCCGCATCGAGCTTTCCAGTTCCATTCAAGAAAGTGAAGAAAAAGTAAAAAAGTAATACTTCTTTGTCAGGTGAATAGACTCTGGGAACGAGCTAAGGGCTGGAGAATCGCGCGGATTATGTGTAAAACATACAAATCACAAAGTTCATACTATCTTTAAAGAGACCGGACGTCAAGCTGCTGATAGGAATATTAACAGGGCATTGTCTTCTGGCGTCTCATGCGTTTAATATAGGTCTGACTGTGGACAACAGATGTAGGAAGTGGAAGCAATATGTGGTGACAGTAGAGCATGTTATCTGTGAATGTTCGACATTCGGTAGACAAAGGCTAGTGTGTACAGGATCTTCAATCGGCAATGGTTAAGGGGCCAGAATGACTACTTAAGTTCGCAAAAAGAACAGCAGTGTTCTTCACACTGGAGGCACAATAGGAGTATAGCAACACAGCTTGGTTGCATGTAGTGTGCCTGGCAAGACTATGGATGTATTCCGTTTATGTGAGACCCAATGGGTCAGCGAGCTTAATCTAACATAACCTAGATAAAAAACTTCATATTACTTTACATAAGTGTATAAGGAACGACTTAGAGCTGAACAGAAAACTTGTAGGCTAGAGAGAACTTTCAAGATTTATGATCTATCAAATGAGAGATATTTCAATATATTAATGCCGATGATTCGTTAAATTATAAGAAGCTGATTTTATGCTCACATTAGGGTGCTCGAGACTTAATAACTTTTTTCATATTTTCAAACCATTTTAACAGAAATATTGAACGGATTCCATTTGTAAAATGGCCTTGGTTTTTAGAAGTGAATAAAAAACCTAAACTGAACAAAGGAGAGGAGAGTAAAGTGTGCCGTTTTTTCGATCACGATGTGGCGACTTATTTCTCAAACTATCTCTGTTAGTTTTCGATGAGCTGATAGCCCAATCTCGATCTCTTTCATAGATAAAACATCGTGACTTTGTGGTTAATCAGCTCGAATGTGTAGTTTGGTTTCTGCAAAGTGGCTCAGAGTAAAGTTAGCCCTCGCAGTACCACCACACAGAAGGCACAGAAATGTCGATTGCTGGTGCTAATTTCATCGAGTTCATAAACATTTTCAGGCAAATCTTGTCGTGGACCTATTATGTTTATTTATCGGTTAGAACCCGGACCGTTGGAGGAGAGTATCTATAATATTGACCCCGTTTAAGTGACCCCGTGAAGTGAAGTTTATTGAAGCAATAAATTCCATATATACAATATAATACAAATAGAACTCAGTCTTTTATTTATAAACATGGCATCGAGTTATCCATATTCGCAAGTATGCACTTAGTGAGATCTTAAACCATTTCAAACTTCTACTCTTACGATCCAACCAAACTGTTTAACGAATCTCTCTCTGATGCTAACGTAAAGAGGCTGTAAGACTCAGCAGTACAGAAGTAGTTCTCAGGTAACGAGACAGCATTCATCTCACTTCCTCTGTGAGTACATGGATTGACCGGGGGATGTTGATTCGTTCTTAACAGCTCATAAAACTTGATGTTTCCATCAATCCCACTGTGACTGGGTGCCCAAATAAGTTCGATTGAGATAGGATCGATCATGTCATAGTCCTTAGATAGGATAAACTTCAGCTAGGTTTACAATTTACAATTACAATTACACATGGTGCATGAAAATTGCGAGAATCTACGGAGACAACAAGCATCAGGTTTTCATCACTGTAACTTTAGACCCGGCTCTAAGCGAAGAAGTCTACTTTAACTTGTCTTTAATTAAGATAAAATGCACTCTTACTCTAAGCATGCTCCCACTAACTTAGAGCCGGCTCTAGCCTGACCACGAATATGAATTTGGTCTAGTAAAAAGTCATCCATCATTCTTCCATTACATTGAAGGTTTTCCTTACCATAGTTAAAATTATCCGATTTATGTCAAATATGCACTAATTTCCTTTTGCATTTATGAAGATAATGCCATGAGGCTTCTCTCATAGAAACCCATTGGGAATAAATTTTGATAACCGATTACTACAGGCTTCACTTGAGTCCAATTCTTCACCAACCAAATCATTTGACATAGACAGGAACAGATGGTAATCACTTGGTGCGAAGTCCAAATTATAAGGTGGATGTACAATATAAGAATCACCGAACCAAGCTCTAGGAGTTTCTGGCTAGTCCATGAACACATTTTCAGCTGACTGACTTTCATTTCATCTATTGGAAGAATAATGGATTACTCCCAATTTATTGTTCTCAGACCTTCAAAACAGAACCTTATCGAACTGAATTTCGTAATATAATAAATAAATAAATAAATAAATAAATAAAGCTGTTCAATAATTTATTGAGTTATGTATGTGGTAGCTCCATTATACGAAGACTCATTACCCTACATACAAAATATTAATTTTACTTATTGGGTATTTCTAACATGAGATAAAAGCTCCTCATATAAAGTCCATCAGCCGTTCAGAAGCGGCTTAGAATAAACTGTAGGTACCTCCTTTTTTTGGAAAAACATCAAGACGCACACGACAAATAGAAAGAGCACCTTGGCCTAAAATTACTTCAGCGGCTATAAAGCGCCAAAAGAAAGGTGAATATAAATAAAATTGCACTGGATATGTAAAAATGTAAACTTTTGGTAGTTGATATAAGTGATGTTATATAAGCTGTTATTTATACCGACTTCTGTTTACAAAGTATTTAAGTATTTAAACTGTTGCAAAAAATCAGCTAATAAATTCATGTGAACGACGAACGTTTGCTGCTACTGAGACTTCTTACTTTAAATACGGGGACCACTGACTGTGAAATTTAATTTGCGAAGCAGCATCTGCGACTCAGGAAAACAAAGCACACACATACATATACAAACGAGTATCTATGAGCTGAAAAGAAATGAAATACAAATATTTATACAAAAGAATATTTTGAGAATTTAGTTTATTATCTTTGCATTGTTAGATTTATGATGGGCTTATAAAAAGATTGGTAAAGTTAATACCTATACTTATTTATATGGCAAAGTATTTTTGAAGAAAAAGTTATGAATGAAATAAGGAGCAATGTCTTTTATATGACTGGCTACTACACATTTATTTCTTTTAATATAAATGCTAAGCCCAAATGCAAAAGTCAGAGCAGTTTCTGCAAAAAAAATTCGGTTGAAATTATAAAATAAAATAGGAAGCTTTGACTTACCATATTCAAAATGAGTCTGACCTGTTTGGCCCTCACTTATTACTGTTTTAAAATATATTTGAACTCTGTTTGATATATAATCAGTTTTCTCTTATATACATGTCTTGGACTTTTTTTTTAATAAAAGAATTATCAAAATAATCGAATCCATATAGTTTTAACGATTTAAAAGATTTTCGGTGTTAATATTATGTGGCAGGACACCAAATTTTACGCTCTTATACCTATGCCTTTTTGACAAATGTATGACGCAAAATCTCACATCTAAACGGTACCGACAAATGTACTAGTGCTTCTGTTGTATCAAGTTTGGTTGAAATATCCCTAAAAGTGAGGCTCTAGCAAACTTACAGACGACTAAATCAAATCAACTCTTCATTCTGGTTCGATCGTATAAATTTTGATAGAGCTTTCTTTTCTCCTTCTGGTCTGTTTTTCTATGCGGAGTACGAAACTCCCTCATTATGATATTATATTTTTTATCTCAAAAGCATAACTCAGAAATTTTGAATAATTATTTTAAGAATGCTTATAAGAAAAATTCAATTAAGCTTTGTATTAGCATATGCAAGAATTGCAGCAACGGCTGTAAATAAAAGAATAGGTATTTTATTGAGAAAAAAAAATTGTTTCGTAATTTTTTTCTATCGTAGAGTTAGGCTTTATGGTCCAAAGTTCTTGTTTATCGTAATTTCCCATTTGGCAGTGTCCTCGTATTATTGAAGAAAGGATGCTGATTGAGCGCTGGTCAGATCTGCTTACAAGTGGTTTCACTACACCTCTATTAATGGCCTTTTTACAGGATTCCAGTCTTAGCATATATGTTGTTGTGGCTAGAAGATACTCGCATCTTGTGCCGAGTTCGCTTTAGTTCAGATCCTTCCTCCTCTCCTGCTCTCGTAAGCTCATCCGACCCAATAACCCGGTAGATTTCTATTTCAGATCACGGTCACACTGAATCTTTTGCAAATAACATCTTTACAAGCGTATACATTTCCTTGTTCTTTCTGCTATGTTTTGCTATGAATCGACTCTCTTGAAGATTAGGATGTTGATAGCTTTTTGCTTAAATACATAATATACATATTGTATAATATCCTCACTTTGTAGCCATTGAGGCAATATTCGACATACATTTTGGATGGAGCCTTTTTAAATCAAAAAGACACTAATCTCTGACGATATCTGATACGTAAGTCCATGAGTTGGAAAAAAACAATTTAGATATACCTTCTACTCAAATATAAACGAGACTTTATCCATAACTCGACAAGGACAAGACATATGTATGGCCATACTTTTTTTTTGCTTAGGTTGGCAGGACTGTTATATATTTACATGCCAAATTTGAGCGCGATCTGTCACATAGTTTTTTTTTTACGGCACTATAAACAAGTCAACCTCGAGTGTGTTTTTCGAATTTTACTATGGAAATTAACGTTGAGCCAAAGAGTTTGTTTGAAAATTTGTTATTCCAATGGAATAAGTGCGACGGACGCAATGAAAATGTTGCAGAAGGCATATGGGGAGTCTTGCCTATCACGTGCACGTATTTTTGATTGGTATAAGTCGTTCAAGGACGGCCGTACATCGCTAGAGAACTTGCCCCATGATCGTCGTCCAGCAACGTCAATAAACGAAGAAAACGTCGAAAAAGTAAAGAAAATTGTGTTTGGAAAATCGTCGTGTCACTGAAAGAGGGATAGCTAGTGAGCTCAACATATCAAATGGATCCGCTCATAGCATTATTCACGATGTTTTGGGCATGAGACGTGTGTCTGCTCGACTTGTTCCAAAATTGTTGCTCATACGCCTCGTCTTGTACGCGATTATTTGACCAAAAACAACGTAAATATTGTTCCGCAAGCACCGTATTCACCCGACATGGCACCGTGTGACTTTTTTCTTTTCCCTAAACTCAAATTGCCGCTTCGTGGAAAGCATTTTCAGTCGATTGAAGTCATAAAAGAGAATTCGAAGAAGGAACTGAAAGCTATACCTAAAGCGGCCTACCAGAAGTGTTATGAAGATTGGAAAAAAAGGTGGCATATGTGTATCGCCTCTAATGGTGACTATTTTGAAGGGGATAAAATAAATATTGAAGAATAATTAACCGTTTTTGTTTTATTGAGCAGTCTCGTTTATATTTGAGCAGGAGGTATATACATATAAATGTGCATACATATACGGAAAAGGCTAGATCAATAGTAAATTGGCGCTTTGTAACCGATGAAGCAATTTTCGGTCGAGCTCCTCCTCCAATTTGTGGTCTTGCGTCTTGATGTTTTTCTAACAAATGGAGAGGCCTACAGTTTATACTAAGCCGCCTCCGAACGGCTGATGGTTTTTTACAAGGAGTCTTTTTTTCAAATCCGAAATACACTCTGAGGGGTGGACATTCCCTGCCGAGGGGTGACCGCAATTAGAAAATTGAACTTAAATTTTTATTTAAATTAATTTTCCAAAACTTTTGGATGTTGGTAGCACCGGGATTTGAACCGCGTATACATACATATACGTAAAAAGCTAGATCAATAATAAAATGGGAACCTTAATATTTGGTATTAGTTTAAGCTTAATTAGGACTTTTCGTACCACCTTTCTTTGCAATACCAATTATAAAATCCAAACGGAATAAAACACATCAGCTGCAAGAACTTCAATGGGAGCCACTAGTTCTTTATAAAAAAAAACAAAATTATAAAATGAATGTTCTTGAGTCAGACCCTAGTTTTTATTTTTTTAAGGCTGCATAAATGTAATAAAGCCCCAAGAACGGTCACTAGTTGAATAAAACAAAAAAATTATTTGTGCTTATCGTATTAATTTCAAATTTCCAGTCAGCAATTTTAAAATAATGAATTTTAGGGAAATACAAAAAAAGATTAAAAATCGATGTTGAATAAATTCTGACTACCCTTAACTTCTTAATAAAAATTAACTTTTCAATGGTACACTTGTGCCACTTTTTCTTGCAAATTAAATCCACAGAATTTTAAATTAATATCATATTAATTTTCTTTAAATAAAATAACTCAATTTAAATATAGAAATAAATTTCCTCACTGAAATTACTAATTCATTATTTTTTAGTAAATATTAGCTAATCGAAAAGGGGTAAAACCGTCACAATTTTATCTCTTCCAATTAATAATCCAACCAAGGCGAAAGCACCCTCCTGCATGAAGCATGAAGCAACAAATGAAAAATGCGTTAAAATTGTCAACAATATGTTAATGAACGAACTTACATGATTGCGCGTGTTGAAGTTAATTAATTTTGCGCAAAATTAATTATGTCCACACAGTTAGTTTATGTATATTAAAATATATATAAAAAAAATAGTATAAAGAAAAATTAACACAACAAAGTTTCACTACAACAAAACACGCAAAGCCTTAAAGAACACATAGGTACCTACCTACTTATTTTCCTCATTCATTAACCACACAACGCACGAACAAAAGACTTAAGACACAAACTTGCTCGGGCACTCACGAGCAGATGAGCCATTGAGCGAATGAGTGAGTGAGTGAGTGCTGGTGGTTTGCGTGTGGCGTTGAGTGAAAAAGTGTGTTTGAAGTGGCGTACAGTTGGCTGGCGCCAAATAAACGGCCACAACAGTGTTGTTGAAATTGTAATTTTATTTTAAAGTGAATATTATGCTGCTTCTTCTTCCTCATTTGCCGACAAAGTATCGATCACCACATGAGTTGGGTGGCCGCCGGTGAGCGACAGAAGGGTTACTTACCAGCTGAGTAACAGTAACCGACAATGTTGTGGACTAATCAAATAAGAAGCTATCATACATTTCTCATGTTGTTTGATGAGAAATAAGTATAGAGTGAGTGTTACACACACACACACGTACACAAGCATTTTCTTCCTTCTTCGACCTATTGAAATACAAATTAAAAACAATTTAAAAATACTGCTGTAATATTGCTTCGCTTCCTTGCTACTTGCTGTTTTGGCAATTAAAACGCTGTTGGAGTAAAAAAAAGACGAAGAAATGTGGAATTAAAAAAAAAAAACAAAGGGAAAACTATAAATTTTTAATATAATTGAGAAAGCGATAAATTTGATGTCAATAAGCATACATATGTACATATGCCGCGTGGTGGAACAAACACAAATAGATACGTATTTACATTCTCCTTAATTTGTGTATATTTTTTAAAGCTGCGATGCGCTTGTATTGGTAGCGTTGGCGTGTTGTGCTTTCAATAATTACAGTGTCAGCAAAAAAAAAAATCATTATATACAACTAAACTTTGAAATGTTCAACTAAACGCTGGCCGGATAACATATTTTTAGCCAATTTGTCTTAATTTGTATACGCGATGGCAATTTGTTGCGCAGGGTAAACTAAGTTTGTTAAGTAGTAGTATTTTATGACAGTTTAAGAGAAGTTTTGTAACCGTAAAAAGGTCATGAATTCAAATCCTGCTCAGATCAACAACATAAATTATTTAAAATTAATTTTAAAAATTAATTTATTAAAAAAGAAATTAATGAATGAGTGAAGGAGTTTCTTATATGATGTTTTTTTGCTATAACAAGAGGTAAATTCGCTGCTCAGCTCAAAATGAGTCGAAAAGTTTGTGTGGTTTACGGTAAAACCAAGCTCAGTAGTGGTTTACTGGATTCCATACTTCGAAAATATTACAGTTATGCCTCAGCGGTCGAAGTATGTATTTTTCGAAGGCATAAGCTATCGAAGAATGTCAAAAAAAACGATTTTTTAAGTTTTTGAAGGTAATTAAGTTAGATAGTTTAATATTATGAGCAATGAAACCGATGCCGATAGTTGGGAACCTTTTTTTTCTTCTTCTACCTACTAGCAACTTCGTTTTATGGTGCCTCTAGTCTAACGGCATAACTGCCAATAAGACAGGCAACCATTAGCACTTATTTTAGTGTCCTGACCAAAGCAATGAAAGCGCTCAATGTGGAATTACGATTGAAAACGCTAACCCAGGCTGAGAGCGAAAGGAAATTTATTAAAAATAAATTATTATTTTTCGAGAAAAATTAAAATTTAGAATATTTCTTTAACAGGCCGCAAAACCTTTGAAAAAACTTTGAAATTATTAAAAAAATTATCTTGCCAATTCTGAGAGATTCTTCAGAAATGTCGGAGTGAATTTTACAAAAAAAAAAAATTTTTTAGTTAGTTTAAGTTTTTATAAGGTGGCAACCCTACCCAAAAGATTTTTGCTAACCAAAGCTTCGAATTAATATTTTTTTCAGTATCCATAGTGGAATTTTTGTTTTCTTTATTACCCTTTTATTATTGTATGATATTTAAATTATTAACAAGCTAGCTTCCAGCTCAACGGCTACAACTCTGCATTCGAATCCGAGATTGTAGACATTACTGAAGGTGCCAAATGAGCAACTGCTTTAACAGGAAAGTCTCTCAGGCTTCTAGTCAAGTGGCAATTGAAGCAATTAAGTTCGTCAAAACAAAGTCCAACTGCGTTAGAATATGCAAAGGAGCAATAAGCAAACTATCGCGGAAAACACAGTGAATGAGTTCCAGATCATATGGATGTAGAAGGTAATGAAAAGGCGGACGATGTTGTCACCATCCCCAGTCTCTGACCCTACAGCGCCTTCAAATATTGCAAAAAAGAACACTAAAAGTCTTGGAAGTATCCCAACCTAGGAGGTACTACTAAATTATGTACTGATAGCGCAGCGGGGACAAAACTGTTATTTAAGTAAAGCTAAGTTCTCTTATTAGCGCTTTTATCTTCCTCTTCTTTTTCATCTTCCTCTTCTTTTTTTTGGCGTTAGCACCGCTTACGCGATTATAGCCGAATCTATTATAGCGCACCATTCTTCCCTTCTTTTCGCAGTTTGGCAACAGTTGGAAATACCAAGTCAAACCAGGTCCCTCTACACCTGATCCTTCCAACGGAATGGAGGTCTTCCTCTTCCTCTGCTTTCGCCGGGGGTACTGCATCGAATACTTTCAAAGCTGGAGTTCTTTCATCCATTCAGACGACGTGCCGTTGTCTCTTCATTCGCTGAACTGTGTCAATTTCATCGTATGGCTAGTACAGCTCATCGTTTCGTCCTCTGCGGTATTTACCATTGCCAATGTGCAAAGGACCATAAATCGTTCGCAAAACTTTTCTCTCAAAAACTCCCAGGGCCGACTCATCAGATATTGACAACGTCCAGGTTTCTGCGCCATATAGTAGGACGAGTATAATGAGCGATTTGTAGAATTTAGTTCTATAGAGGCATTTACTTCTGAAATACCATCTCCAAAAGCTAGGTAAAATGGAATTCACCGTGTGAAGAACATGCGGAGAGGATAACGAAATGCCGGAACACTACCATTGCCAGTGTCCGGTCTTCAGCTCGCATGATGCTCCCAGCTCCAAGCCAGCATGGTTGAAAGAAACTAAGCCAGTCGAGTCTGGTTGGTATAAATGAGGGGGCACAATGAGTCTGCTCAATGGCTTAGATGCGGCCGCTTGTGATCAGGTTCCCAACCTCGCTCTTTCAACCAACCAATACGAAATTAGCCCCACCTTACTTGCTTTGAAAGTCGCTCACTATGGCGCGTCCCATTAAATGAGCTTAAATTGTATTTTATTATTATGTGTTTTGTTTGTTGCACGCGTGCGCGCCACCATCTACCGCCAACCACCAACCACCAACCACCCTGCGTACGCCTTGACATGTTTTATCACAGAGTCAGCCCATCCTACAACTGCTACCTTATGCGTTCGTTAGCGAGGAAAATATGTGATCACCGAAGCGCCAGCTTGCAGTGTGCAAACTGTGTGGAAGCGCCAGCGGCGCACAAATCCAATTTAAATTTTTGTTTGCACTGGTAAGCTGATGACTTTCTGACACACACACTTCGTTACATACATTGCATACACTGTGAACTAAATACTATGTACTCGTACGAGTATGTAGCATTTTGAGCAACTTTTGCTCCTTAGCCGTTGGGACCCCATGATGGGTCATTGTCGTAAATCACACATTTAAATATTTATGCATTCTTGCTTGTTCAAGAAATTAGTTACGAGCATTTAAGAAGTGCGGCCAAATACGCGGCAGTACATGGTAAATGGCAACAACAATAACAACAACAACACATCGTATGAGTATCTGCATAACACAGCATGTGCATCAAGTATCCATGCACACATACAAATGTACATAAATATTTGAATAAATATCGTATAATGCAACGTGCTGTGCTCGGAGGTGGAGAAGGTGGAGAAAATCAAAAGAATTTAATTTCCTTTTTATGATATTTTAATTTATTTGTGCATAAATCATCGTTAACGATGCTCTTTGCAGGGCAAGAGGCTGTGGGTAAGCTCAACTCGTACCTGCCTATGTACAATGTATGAGTACACGTATGTAAGCCTTGATGAGGGTAATAGGCTAACGGAGGCGACCGAAATATTTCCTTTACACAAAGAAACTAAAACGAATTCACGGTGCAACCAGAGTTTTTTCCTTTACTGGGTGTACAAATTGAAACGGACCGTTCAAAGTATGCAAGCCGTCCGTTGGAAGCGACTCCCTTTTCCCATCTCTCTGCTAATTTTCGTAAACTATATCTAAAATAGGATCCAATAATCGAGCTATTCTTCGATCTCTTCAAAAGACACCAACCAGTAACAATTCCAAATTGTTTTGTTCTCATCGAAATCGCCAATAGTTGGGATGAAAGATCTGTAGAACACGGCAGATGAAATAACACCTCACATTTCAAGCATTGTCGCATCAGCTTCACCTTGTGTTGTTGTTGTTGTTGCAACCGCAAAATATTCCACGAATCGGTTTATGGGAAATATTGTTGGAGTGGAAGTCTTTGGCTGGATAAAAAGCTGGCTCGTTCCACTATAAAGACCCAACTGTTTATTTAAAACAAATCCGGGCATTTTTGAAGAGACACAAAACAAATTTATTGTTCGCAACAGACTAATTATCTGTGACAGATGTGAAACCTTTCCAATGAAAAAGATAATCCCTTCTAAGATCGGTCACAGCTTGCAGTCATACTCTTAAAAGACCGAATTAAAGTATACCACCAAATTATGGTTAAAATGCTCGTTACATAGGCCTCCAAAGGGGCTCATTGTGACACCACTGAGGTTCCCAATTACGCCCACCTTCTGGCCAAATCAACGCGTGGAATTTGCAAAAGTGAGCAATCGACAGATCTTGTCAACCACTATTTCACTCAACTCTCTAAAGGTTGCCGACCCTAGAGGCTTCATACTATTCTAGATAGTACGATTGGCTTTGCCGCCATGGTTGAATAGCTCAGCCATTAGTTTCTGGCGAACTTTGTCATCGATTGGGATTAATAATTAATGCATTCGGTATCTCTTCCACAAGGCACGCACGCAGTTGTTAGCAACGGGTTAGGCAGTCTTTTTTCTCTCCACTTCAGTCACATCTTTTCTGTATCAACTCTACTTTTGACTTTGCCAAGAACCAATTGTTACGTTACCGTCTGTACTTTGGAAACCTGTAATGGCATTACTTATATCGACTTGTTAATGAGTCTCGCAGAGAACAAAAGAGACTTTCATTGTTTTTGGCAAGCGTTCGTAACTTCACAGTGGCGGGTGCGTATGTTGGCTATGACAAAATAGTGGGTCGTGTCGATATTCGAACCTCACTCATATCTAGAACACTGGTTGATTTGGTTACGAGTTATTCGATCCGCTTCTAAATCAGCAATATTTCATGAAACTGGCTTTACATGGATTGTAGCACAATATTCGTCCACCAGCAAAACAAATTTGCTCTCCTATGTCCATACATTAAGTTATAGCAAATTTCACAAAAAGTCTCTCGAACTTGTCCCATCTATCGCATCTTCTGGACTCCCATAATTTCTAATGGATTCTTTATATTTCCAAACCAGGACATTGTCGGTATATACTCTCGAATCAGGAACTCTCATCCAAAGCTGTTGTTTCTTTTCCATTGGACTAAATGAGATAGACTGACGTACGCTTGCAGTCACGCCACTAACATATAAACGCTGCAATGAACCTTCAGTGTGCTCTTTAAGCGATTACGAGGGGATTAACTTTTGGGTCAGTTGATGATTTTCAATTTGTTTTTGTAAAATCTAAAAATACCAAATCCTTTGAAATTACTTTATTAGTCTTCTTTTCAAATTTCGGAACGATCGACTAAAATGGAGACGAGAAAACGCAAGATAGCTGAGGATGAGTCAGACGATATTCCACCACCAAGGCAAACAGAAGTTCGCTATGTGATTCTCTTCGGGTTTCGGCGTAATTTACAGCCAATACAAATATTCAGTGAATGCCAAATTGCATATGAAATGATTGCACCGTCTTAAAATACCATTTTTAAGTGGTTCCGAAGATTCCACACCGAACATTTTTCCGTAGGGGACGAGCCTCGAGAAGGTCGAAAAAATCTTCCACTGATGACTCACTGTAGATTTGAGGAAGTCCAAAACTGACGAAGACAAACGATTATTGACACAAGAAATGATTGCTAATGAATTGGACTTGAATACCAGGACTATATTGCGAATATTAAGTAATCATCTGGGATACATGAAGAAATCTGCTCGATGGGTGCGAAGAATTTTAAATGAGGTGCATTTTGTTCACTTTTTACTAAACAAATGGTCACTCTAGCAACTTTAGTAAAGTCGTTACTGGTGGCGAATCTTGGTTCTATAAGTACGATCTAGAAACCAAGCAGCTGTCCATGGTATGGAGCCCAACTGGAGTAAACCCAACCGTAAAATCTAAGCAGCAAAAGTAATGATGTCTGTTTATTTCTTCCGATCTAAAATAGTAGCTGCTATTCCATTGGGAAAGGGTCAGACAGTAACTGCAAAATGGTACTCCGAAGAGTGCTTACCAAAAGTTTTCAAAAATTTTGTTGGAAAACAGAGAGAAAGAGGATTTACGGCGCTACTTTTTACATCATGAAAACGTGCCATCCTACACTGCTAAAATAACGAGTAATTTTATCGCGATCTCTGGTATCGAAGAAATAACTACGTCCAGCACCATATTCCCCGGATATAGAAACTTGTAGTTTCTGGTTATTTCCAAAAATTAAAAAAAAAGTTTAAAAGGAGAGGTTTTTAATAGCAATCTAAGGGCGTAACGCGGTCCAGCTTAAAAAGTTGCCACCGGGGTCTCTAATAAAGCATACTCTATACGTAAGAGTTGCCAACTATGATCTAACAAAAATATTAAAAATGAGTGAAACATTTTTGATATTATTTTTTTATTATATTTTTAATCGGCCTTATGCTGAATATCGTCTACGTCTTCGCTGACGATCGTCAATGTTCATCGTCACTTTCATCGCTTCGTCTTTCTTTAGGTATTCTGTACAAGCAATGTAGACGAAACAATGTGAATTGAGAAAACACGAAAACCCTGGGCATGGGAAACTTACTTGTGAAATTATGTTTTTTCGGTTTATAAGTATATTTTTGATATTCGAATCATATATTCAAGCTGTGCAGTTTGCTTCAATCAATAAAAGCGGGCTTTAAATAAAAAAAAAATGGAATAATAGTTGTTCTGGTCAAGCTCAAGCAATGAAGAAGAGAACAAAAATTTAAATGTTTATTGTAGACTGCGGCGATCGTTGTCGAGATTGTGCTACGCGAAGTGCGGGCAAATGGCACATCAATCCATTAAGATTCCTCGTTTGACACATAGGAACTCTGTTGGCGTATTGTTGCTGCTAATGCTGATGTTCATTTATATCATCATTTACACCAAATATTTTTTTCGAAAATTAAGACTTTATTGTGAAAAAATTCGTATACATTTAATGTTCAAAGTATTTCCCATCGGAAGCTACGATGTTTTCCCATGTTTCTGGCAGTTTATGGATCCCATCCCAAAAGAACTTCTCCGGCTTGGAGGTCAAGAAAGAATCGAGCCAATTTCTGATACCCTGTTCTGAAGTGAAGCGTACTCCGGTGAGGGCATTCTGCATTGATCTGAACAAGTGGTAATCGGAAGGTGCTACGTGTGGGCCATAAGGCGGGTGAGGTAGAACTTCCCACCCACAGTTTTCCAAATAGTTTTTAACTGGCCTTGCAACATGTGGCCGAGCGTTGTCATTATGAAAAGTTTGGTCGCATATTCTGGTCGTTTTTCCGCGATGGCCTTTTTCAATCGAATCAATTGTTTTCGGTACAGGTCCAGATTGTTCGTCGGACCCGATTTCAATAGCTCATAATAGAGCACACTCTTGTGGTCCCACCAAATACATAGCATAACCTTGGCACCATGGATATTCGGCTTTGCCGTTGATGTCGATGGTTGGCCGGACTTCAAATACGATCTCTTGCGCTTTGGGTTATCATAATGAATCCATTTCTCATCGCCAGTGACAATCCGATGCAAAAATTACTTCTTTTGGTGGCATTGAAGCAACATTTCCGAAATGCAGAATCGACGTTCGACGCCTCTTGGCTTTAATCCATAAGGCACCCAATTTCCAACCTTCTGGATGAATCCTAATGACGTTAATCGTCTGGAAACGGTTGCTTGATCAACTCCTAATACTTTTGCAAGTTTTTCTTGCATCTGGCATGCATCTGCGTCGAGCAATGTCTCTAATTCTTCGTCTTGAAATTTTTTTGCCTGTCCACGTCGTTCTCCGTCGTCTAAGTCGAGACTGCCACTTTTAAACCGTGCAAAACACTTTTGGCACGTTCGTTCGGCTAAAGCATGGTCACCATAAACGTCCAGTAAAATACGATGACTTTCGGTAGCACTTTATCTGGTACAAATTTCGACATTTTCAAATGAATGAAACAAATTGTTGTTCACGCTAAAACAAATGACATCTACTGAAAACGACGCGAAATGACAGTATCTTTGAAATGAATATAGCCACAGATGAACACGACGCGAAATAATACTAGTAGAGCCCTCTCTTTGAAAACCCCACGAATTAATGCATACACCCAAAGCTAAATTCTTGGTCATAACATTAAATTATATGCGTCTTGTTTCTTTTTGAAAACCACATGTGTATTAAAACACCCTTTCAAATAGCTGAACATATTTTCCAGCCCCTTGGGCTTGTTTGCTACCTGCCTAGTCTCCCTCAAGTACTCGCACATCAATCGTGCAAATATCAAATTATTCAATATCAAGAAATGAGCACTTCATTAGGCTTCTATCTCATGAATTTCTCTCCGCATAATTAATGACAATTTTCCACAATTGATTCCACACTCCGCTTTCCCCCCAAAAAAGCACGCTGCTACATACATCTGAAGTACATTGCGCTGTTAGCCGAGAAGACAGCACCAGCTACTCGCTCACTACTTCATCAGTTAGTCAGTTAGCCAGTTAGCTGATGCGCTATTAGCTATTCGCCGCACATTTTTTCACTATCAAAGTTTCCCACACCAATCAGCCGCGGAACATAATGAACACGCCACTATTGCGTGTTAATCAATTGCAAACGCTGTTCACAATCCGTTTTTTCCGTTTTAATTGCAACAATTTGATAAAATTGCACTGCGAACTGCCAACTCGGGAGTCGTCGCGACACAAACAGAAGGCAACAATAATACAATAAATGCGAGCGGAATAGTTATGCCAGCGTTTGTCCTCCTTCGGGGGTGTATTGGTGTGTTGGTAAGTTGTTGTTGGTACGAATGGTGGCTAGTGGCTGATGGCTGGTGGCTGGTGGCTCCAATTGGTGTTGCACTAAATGCACTCACCTACGAATGAGTCCGCATACGAAATGAGTTGACACCCCGCTGTGTATTAAATTAACAAAGACACCATGCGGCGTCAAGTGGCACTTGCGCTCGTATCATGAACAACAGTGAACAGGATCGCGACAGCGTACAACTGTCCCCAACAACAACAGCAAAAACAACAATAGTTAATGAAATAAACAAACAAATCTTTGGCATGAGATTTCTTCGAGTGGCGTTACGAAAAAAACAAAAAATTTCGGTCATACATGAAAGATCCGCCGGCGAACTCACTGTTGTCCCTAAAAAAAAACTCCGTCTCTACCTCTGTCTCGGCTGTTCTTTTAGCCTCTCTCCCTGCTCCGCTTCGTTTGGCATGTAACTTGTTCGTTTATGTAATATATGGTCCATGTAAATGTGTGGGCACTCGGCTTGTCTTGTCACAGGGGCGCACATATTTAAATATTAAATGAACTTAAATATTGTTAAAGTCATTTATGTCAATCGGTCCATTTACCAGCTAAATGCACATACTTTCATACGTGTTTGCTTATAATATTATTCCGATATTAAATAATTCATTGCCGTTTAAAAAGTGCTTTATGTGCATTTTAGTGAATGTGATTTCTTTTTCAGCTGCACTACTCCGACGCGGTCTTATTGGTTGCATGCAGGTAAGAAGAAAAGACCCACTTAAGCCGAGAGTTCATTTTGAGCCCTTAGGGAAACGTTCTCCAAGTTACTTTATGGGCTAAACATGTACTCTCTGTTAGATACTATTTCAGGATAATATCTCTTACTCGTCTTCATTAGAATATGCCTACTTCAATAGAGTATTTGTGGCAAGAGAAACCACAGCTTCGTCGTTGGCGCTGTAACTGGATAGCGAAGATAACACTTTTTGACACTTTTTTTCCTAAATCAAGTCTTAGTCTGCTCTTAAGATAAGAGCTTCAGTTTATAATATTTTAGTGGCAATTTCGACGTGAACCTCACCTAGATGTCACTATTTTGTCTATTCACTCTCCTTTCTTTTCTAGGCCCGTATAGAGTATATGAAAGCTTTCTATGCATTATTAACTTGGTATATTTCTTTCGAAAACTCTTTCAGAGTATTTGAAGGATAGTTGTCATATCTCTGGTTAGACAATCCTTCGTTTCATATCCTAATATGATTATGATGTTGTACACTCTAATCACGTGAATTCTTAATGAAATTTGCGCCTTTTTATGCACTCGAGAACTGTTATGATTATCGTTGTTATGAGTCATGAGCTGGTACCTAAACCAACTAAGAAAAGCACACTCTAATTTTCGTATCCACAAAACCAACTACGTAAGTGTTGAAGAGATCTTTAACGCGTTGAAACCATCAAGCCGTGTACTAAGTGGGTAATAAGAAATCGATTATTTGAACTTCACTTCTATTTCTAATTACACTGCTCTATTTTAATATAGTATGGAGAGACTCTAACACGAGATCTTTCTAACATGAACCGGCCTTTTAACGGAGTGCGGAAATCCCAGTGGGAGAGAGTTGCTGCCAAAGAAAATAAGTTGTTGTTATTTTTGACATATAGATAACTCGATGATGTTAAAGCCGATAAATGCCGTTCCTCTTGGCAGTCAAACAGATGGGACGTAAATTCAAGCTTATGTAACTGCCACACAACTGCCTTCTTTCCTCTATTCTTCAGCCAACCACTACATTGTAAAGAGTCAAAGAATATTTTACATCTTTGGAGAGAGAAACATAGATCCTATACATTTAAGGAGTGATTCAAGGATCTTTTATTCTTTAGAACAAGTTGAAGACTTCGGAACTTAATATCATATCCCCGGCTCTGTAAAAGAATTAATTTACCGCCTCATACAGTATTTCAGGATGATTTACCCTGCTAACCTAGTAATATACTAGTACATAGTTGTATATCCGCTCAATAAATTTTTGTTCCCCCAATTTGTTTTTGGGGTCTTAATGAATTTTCAACAAATCTATGATCCTTTGCTTTTCTAAGCCGCCACCAAGCGGCTGATGCATATTTCTTTGTACCGTTTTATATTTCATTTAAGGAATGCATTCGGATCGACTGACACTCTCTGCCACGAGGTGACTACAATTAGAAAATTTAATTTTATATTAATTCGACCGGTATTAATACCTTTCTGAATCTACACCTCATATATATTAGGTAAAGCAAAAGGTTCGTTCGGTGGCGTTATTGTCCATAGTACTAGTGTTACGTGTCGCATCATGTCATACCATACGGCACTGAAAACGTGTTTATTCTATTCGCGCTAAAAGTTTGTCTTTGACTGTTTTTCGATTGATTGACTCAGTACTTAGTGAGCGCTCGTCACCACAAAGAGAAAATTCGCTATATTTTACAATTTTTCTTCGATCAAGACGAAAAAGCAGCCAAAGCGGCTGAAAAAATTAATTTAGTTTATGTGCATGATACTGTAAACGAACATGTAGCACAAAAGTGGTTTGCTAGGTTCCGTTCCGGTAATTTCGATGCCAAAGATGCACAACTCGTCGGGAGGCCTGTCGTTGAAAATTGCGATAAAATCATGGAAATAGTGGATACAGACCGTCACGTGAGCACTTATTTAATTGCTGAGGAACTAAAGATAAGCCAGAAAACCGTTTGGAACCACTTGCATAAAAAAACCGAACGAACTTTTTTCCTTTCCTAATATTATAGGGATGCATAATGCAGATTACACTGTGATAAGACTACAAAGGTGTCTAAAAAAAAGATAGATGATAAGCCATGGTTATTTCAATATATTAAGCTGTTACAGTCCACCAGAAAGGAGGACTAGGTCAAAACGTTCACTGACTTCACGATTGACTTCCCTTCCCTTTTACACGATGTCGCAACCAGATAACAGGGTCAGTTGTGGAATCTACTAAAAGAAACAGGGAACTATCAAGTGTTTACAGCTACCTAATCACTGTAGAGTTTTCTAAGAGCAATCACTAATTGCCGCTCTATACTCACTATAAGAGCTATGTACATGTGGCCTGCGTGTAATAAAAATATGTCGAGAGAGCATACTTCGGTAAAAATAAACGATATATCAGCAATTGTAACTCCATATATTCATTTGAGTAACAAGTGAGGGCTAATAGGACCCTTAGTGGCTGTAGCAATAGTAATTTACGACTCTTCCGCGTATACTTATGACGCTAAAATATAGAGAAAATCTATGCTAGTAAGCAAAAAAATTCCAGTTGTAAACTAGTATTTTTAGCAAAAAAATCTTACCTGTTCGCTTTTTGCCCACAAATCAACAGTAAACGAAATAATTTTCACCACTGCGTCACTGGTATGTTGTGTGACTTTTTAAAACATCATGACTTACTTATATTTTCTTATACGCGCTCCTTAGATTTATAGTCCGAATTTCACTCTTGGCTCCTTCGCTTATTTGAACGAACTAGTATTAAACTAGTATGAAGCTGATGCATTATCGGATAGTTGATATTTTTAAGAACACTGGCGTCTTAAAAATAGCATTCGTTTATATGGTAAAATGGAGAAAGATAAACTAGTTCGTGTAGAGCTGCAAGCTAGTAATATTCTGGTAAAAAACTAGTATTTTTTCGGGCAGAGTTATGAACTTTCATCGGGCTAGATAATAAACCATCTCCTTTCACCATCATTGTTATACTCATAATTTCTCGAATCCCCCCTAGAAGAGGGTTTAACTTACGAGTATGAGATTTGTTATATACGTATACAAAAACAAAATAAAATAAATAAATTAGAGAATAAACTTATCCCACACCTTCACTAATTGGGTCGAGCAGCGTGTGAATAAAAAAAATATTTTCTAAGCAAGGAATTCCTATAAAAATTGATATAAAAATTAAGCAGAAAAAACATTTAACGCCAAAACGATTAATTACCCAATCAGAGTATTTAATTACCCATTGGCATTCATATAATTTTTATAATAACTTTTTTTTCTTTTGGGTCTAATGAGCCAACTCAAGGATTATTAATAAATGATTGAAACGCCCACAAATATTCTACGAAATATTTCCCCACACTACGAAGCAATCGGCAAAAAAATGTAAAAGGAAAAAGTCGTAAAAAAAAGGAATAATAAAATAAAAAAATAAAAAATTAAAATTAATAATAAAAATGAAAAATATGAATTTGTACACACACACCTTTTAAATGAATTAAGCAATATATTATAGCAGATTTCATTTAATTACGCAAAACTTAACCATATGTGTACTACTACGAAGGAAAAAATTTTTAAAAAGCAAAAAACAACAACAAAGTATCCAGTCATTAGGGGCACCTTCGCTTCATTTGCATATTTAATTTGTTCTTAATTTAATTTTTACCCATTTCAACTTTAAACTATTTTTTTTTTGGGTAATAAACCAACTGCTGTGCGCTACGTACGGCTTTCTAACGTGAACGCTGCTCCGTTTCGGTAGCTGCAACAATGCAGACAACAACAGTTGGCATTCAACGGAGTTAATTCGCCATGCTGAGTTACTTTGCGTCTTTGATTAATTTCAATTTCTCTGATTAATTGCTAGTGACGACTGTTTGTATGTATTTAAGACAAAGTAACACTACAATACCACTACCATTGTACTTACTAAAATACATACTGGAGTATTGACCGTTAAACTCCGTCTGTACTGTTAAACAAATATTTATTTATGAGCAGACATTAAAGAAAATCACTTCAGAACTAATTAAGTCGATTTCAAAATGTAATCTTATTCAATGGGATAATTATTAATTTGAGTATTTATGATTAGTTAGTGATATTTTCTTACTAATTTTTGGTTAAATACATTTAAACGTAATTTGTCTAATATTTTTTTGTTTTTTTTTTTGTTCTGCAAGGCTGGAAAGAAATTTTTAAACTCAAATAAAATTGCACAATTCAAGTTAGCCTGGTTTTTTCAGATTTGCTCAAAGCTAATACATACATCCAGTAACGAAACCCTCAATGAATTTAAAAAAATCGTTGAAATTTATTATACAATCATAAAGTTTCCATATCCTGATAAAAGTTGTTTCCAACAAAATTTAGAAGAAAGCGTTTGAATTATGCATTAACTCGTGCGGTTTTTTTTTGAAAATTAAGACTTTATTGTGAAAAAATTGGTATACATTTAATGTTCAAAGTATTGACCATCGGAAGCTACGATGTTTGCCCATCTTTCTGGCAGTTTGTGGATCCCATCCCAAAAGAACTTCTCCGGCTTGGAGAAAAAATCGAGCCAATTTCCGATACCCTATTCTGAAGTGAAGCGTACTCCGGTGAGGGCATTCTGCATTGATCTGAACAAGTGGTAATCGGAAGGTGCTATGTCTGGGCTATAAGGCGGGTGAGGTAGAACTTCCCACCCACAGTTTTCCAAATAGTTTTTAACTGGCCTTGCAACATGTGGCCGAGCGTTGTCATGATGAAAAATTATTGATTCGTGTCTGGTCGTATATTCTGATCGTTTTTCCGGGATGGCCTTTTTCAAACGAATTAATTGTTTTGGCACCATGGATATTCGGCTTTGCCGTGGATGTCGATGGTTGGCCGGGCTTCACATATGATCTCTTGCGCTTTGGGTTATCATAATGAATCCATTTCTCATCGGCAGTGACAATCCGATGCAAAAATTACTTCTTTTGGCCAGTTTCCAAGCTTCTGGATGAATCCTAATGATTTTAATCGTCTGGAAACGGTTGCTTGATCAACTCCTAATACTGCTGCAAGTTCTTCTTGCGTCTGGCATGCATCTGCGTCGAGCAATGTCTCCAATTCTTCACCTTGAAATTTTGCTGCCTGCCCGTGGTCTAAGTCGAAATTGCCATTTTTAAACCATGCAAACCACTTTTGGCAACTTCTTTCGGCTAAAGCATGGTCACCATAAACGGCCAGTAAAATACGATAGCTTTCGGTAGCACTTTTTTTCATGTTAAAGTAATGAAGAAGAACTCCCCGCAAAAACACTTTATCTGGTACAAATTTCGACATTTTCAAATGAATGAAATAAATTGTTGTTCATGCTAAAACAAATGACATCTACTGAAAACGACGCGAAGTGGCAGTACCTTTGAAATGAATATAGCCACAGGCGGACACGACGCGAAATAATACTAGTAGAACCCTCTCTTAGAAAACCGCATACACCCAATACTAGGGGTCTTCTTAGACAAAATCGTTATATGAAGAACTTTAAGGTCACTAGAAATTAACAAAAAAAGGTTTTCGTGATATTTTTTTAAGTATTTTTGGGTTAAACCAAAACTGATCGGAAAAAGCTCAATATGCATTCTCTCATATATTGATTTTAGAACAAACCTTTTTATAAGTGATTATAATGGATAGACACAAATATATTAAGACAGTAGACTGCTTTAGAGGCTTCAAAAATGCATCTTTTATTCTTAAATCTATTCAAAAATTATTCAAAAATATATCTTCGAAATTTCTGTGTCAACTCGACATACGAATATTTTAGAAGCTAAAGCAGTTCTGGTGACCGAGCGTCGACAGGTTTCAATGCTCGGGCAGAACTTTAAAGCGCGTTTTCACGAGTTTTCATTTTTACAAGATTTAGAAAACGGTACCGGTGATAGCAAAAACAATATAGACCGAAAAAAATCAAAGAAATCTAGCTTCAATATTAAATTATCTTCCATTTAAAATAAAAAAATTGGACAAAATTATTGTTTAAACTATTTTTTGGCAACTTGAAGTAAAATTTTTTTCTAAAAAATTAATATATTTGTAAACTTCGAAAAAATTTGGAATTTTCCAACTTTTTACAACAAATTAAAAAGAAAATTCGGTTCGACTGTTTCAGACGCACAACCTCTATGATCGACCCCTTTTAGAGTTCAGACTGCGGCCGCTTCAGAAAACTCATCACAAAATTGGAAAATTCCAATATTTTTTGATACTAAAAATTCTCTTTTGAAGCTTAACCATAATTCATTATTGTCTGGATATTTCGTTTACCTTAATATTTTTCTTTATTTTCAACAAAAAAAAAAAAACTAGAATAACATTTTTTTCGCGTTCTAACGGAGACTACTGGAATCTATTTTTCTGTAGAAACGAAGAGGTTTACTAAAAAAATTCGCATAATATGTCATAATGCTTTTAATCACTTTGTACTGACTACTCTCGAATTGTCATAGTTTGTCATAAATCGAAAACCTCTCTTTCACTCTGATTTTTAATTCGTCTAGCATGTGACCAGCATAAACAGACCTAATAACTCATTGTAGTATCGCTATGAGGCTCCTGTCGCCTCCTCTTACGCTATATTTTGAATGCTTAACTGCGACAATATCTTAGAGTACAGCGGTATCCCATTCTTTTATCGCAAAGCTGCATTAATAAGATTTTTTATTGTAGAATTTGTTGTCCTGATGGAGAATCGGTCTAGAAGAATTAGATGTATTGTCCTTTTAAGGATTAACTTTAACCAGATTTACCCACGTTATATGTGATTTCAATTTACTAGCAAACTTTGGTCTTAGTATTAGCATTTACTTTGTCCTGAATGAAGAGAAATCCCACATCATGGGAAAACTCGTGGTCGGTAAAAAGGTGTTCTCTGGCTAACTCACAGATATATACAAATCTATGTTCGGGCATACAGACCACGGTCGGTCTTCATTTGTTAAAGACGCTGTTCGGGGTGTCACATCTAATATGATATAGTTGCATTGCATCTATCATCCATCATTAAAATTTAAGCCGTCACGTTGTTCCTCACAGATATTCATGTATAAAAGACCTTATCGAAACAGAAGTACATCGATTCCTCTTAAGCTGAGTTGATTTCAGTCTAATTGCGTTGCAGCTTGCTTAAAGTTTGTCATAGAGCTGTATTGTCTTTTTTTTTAATTGTCATAGGCTACTGAGTGGTTGTCACGCCGAAAATAGAACTAGTGGTCATTTGTAATGCCAGAGGGAAGTACGTTGAATTAAAATAGTCGTCATACGCTTTTTGTGAAGTTTAAGAGAATCCTGAACTAGAACCAGAAGGAGAGGAGGTATTCTAACACCTCATTAAAGCCTTTTTCGCGTGGCTCGTATGTGACGCCAGTTGATTGTGGGCGTGAGCAAAAAATTTGCTTGTGATTTTGGTGATCTGTATGTTGTACGGGTGAGTTGGACCCTGATCCATTTCATTCACCAAAGGTATGCTTGGAGAAAGTTAAAAGGAGTTTTTGTACCTTTAGCATTATCTAAAGGTGTTTTCTTGAGATTGTGTTTCCTTTTCATACTGATTCGTCTTCAGCGATGGCTCGCTTATTTCCAGCGTCAATAACGTCTTTTGCCCATTTGACCTTAGCTTGCTACTCTCTCCATCAGTTGTGCTTCAAAAATGATTTGAAGGCTTTCTAAATACTTTCTCTACTCGGCAGGCAATTACAAGCCTTGCGTACAACTAAATTTCGTAATAAGTATTGTATATTAAAAGACACAGCTGCCAAAACTTTCTCAATTTTTACTGGAATGATGCTGGTAGGGTCCCGAGGGTTCTTATTATGTCCTTTATTTAAACATACCATTCTTTTTATATCCAACAAACTTCTAAATGGAAAAATTTTTCTCTGCCGAGCCGAAAAAGTGCAGTGCACAATGAGGGTAGCATACGTGTCCGGGCAAATGGCAATGCGACATCTTTCAGAATTTATGAAAAAATATCTTAATGAGGCCACCCAATTAAAAGGCATTTTAATATCCAGAATCAAGGCAGCTAATTTCAGCAGGAATTTCAACGCTTTCTTAATACATTAGAAGCTATTTCTTATGAATATCCATATGTATGAGCAATAATTAGCAAGCTCGATTCGGAAAATTTTTATTCCAATTATCGCTCAATTCCCTAAAAGATAGCTTGTCTCCTTGCTATATACCAACTCATAATTCTTTCTGTTTCTTCTGTAAAAAGAAAAAATCCAAATCTTCCCTACAGGGTGTGCTAGTAAATTCTTCATCTTAAAAAATACACACGTACGTACAGAAAAATAAAAATAATAATGAATTTAATTACAGTTGATTAACACAAATGGGATTTTCAGCCATCTGTCTTCCCTGCAAGTGGTAAAACTGTATGGTTAAAATCTGGCGGGCGTTACAAATACATACACCTACCACTTTGGGCATACTTATATACCCATCTGCTCGTATCTACTTAGCTGAGCATGACTGTACACGTATGTAAGTATGTTTGTATGGTAATAAATATTTCGCTTAAATATATCAACGTCGTTGTCTTGGCGCTATTTCCCCAATCTTTTGTTTCCTTAATTACCGATTTTTGTTTTCTTTATGTTTTTGCTTCTCTGCTGTTGAGGTTGCATGCTGGAAAATATGTAGATGTATGGTATGTACATGCATGTGCTTAACCGTTAATATGCTTGTGTGAAATTCAAATTATGATTTGTATATGCGAAACAAATTATAAATTATGACTTGGAATTTATTAAAGGTTTAATAACTTAAAATTTGTATTCGTTTTCCTTATTTGTAAACAAGTTTTGCATATGCATACAAATATATTGATGTTTTCAAGTATGTGTACATGGGTATATATGTATATGAAGGTGTTGGAGTTAACAAAAGACTGAAGCAACGAACTTTTCGCTGTTGAATTATGTTTGAATGTGACACCAAAGCAATTTTATATTAAAAAATATTTAACCCGTATAGTTATTGAAAAGTGCAGTATTTAAGTGACATTAAAATTTTCGAAAGTTTCAAATCATTTTATAATAATATATTAAACTCCAATATTTTTTTAAAAGAACAAAGTATTTTTTAAATGATCCTATTTTCTTTAGAATTTTATTGAATATAGGGGACTAGTAATCCTCTTAAAAAAATAAATATTTTTTTAAAAAATTTTGAAAAATTTGTGTGAATATATTGTATTTCAAATTTAAATTCTTCAATATGAAAAAATGACTGTTTTATTAAAAAAAAATGTAATATATAAATTATTGTTATATATTATTTGAAATTAAAAATTACATGTACGAGCAATAATAAAAAATTAACTGTGATTTTTAATGTAAAAAAATTTTCGAAAATGCTTTTTTGTAATTTTCCATTTCCAAATAAAATTGAAATAGAATTATTTTGAAATATCCAAAATAACGTCGTGACTACTGAGAAATCGACCACTACTTTCCTTGATTTCCCAACATTAACTACCAACCAATCAATTTGATTGTTAATTATATTAAATAAGATATTCTGCATTTAAAACAGCAAATCACGCGTGTAGGTCCCAACGACTGCAGTAAGCCTTGAGTTGATTTGAGTTGAGGCGGCTATGGGTCAGTGACCAACACACTTAGGCCTAAAGGCCCATTGTTATATCGCTATAAGGCTCCTTATACCTTTACCTTCTCAAATGCTCGAACCATTTCGTAAGTTATAAAAAGGCAACATGTTCACCAATTTTTGCTGAAGATAGCTCAGCGAGAAAATCAGAGAAGTGTTTCCCGAGGAACTTATCTCACGCAGGTGTCAAGGCTGGGCAGTGACACAGCTAGTTTTCAATTGACTCTTCCTCTCTTTCGTTCCTACAGCTGCGGCAAAAGTCATTAGCGTGGTAGTTTAATCTCTACCCGTGAAGTCCCATCAAACAGTGACCTGTTATTACATCTAATGCTAATGGGGAATCGGTTTAGGAGGATACGATAGCCTAATCTTTTCGCGGCCAACTTCGACCATATTTGTCTGGTCCCTGGTCTGGCTGATTGTGATCTCGTCTAGAATTTGATTTTTTGCAATGGCCAGTTTAAGCATACACTTTGCCGTGGATAAAAGTAAACCTGCATCATGTTTATGTTTTATTGTGGATAGAAGGGTTCCTTCTCTCGCTAGTTCGTCTGACATGCAATTGCATGGGATATCACAGTGTTCGGTTACCCTTACCACGGCAGTGCTGAATTTTGTCGAGAGTTTTTTTCAGATTGATTCTATATTTTATAGTCACATTTAATGGTACTATTACACTGTAGAGATCTGATGGCATTGTCTTGTCTTGCTTCCATGATTGCAAAGAGCTTTGAAGACGCTGCGTGATCTGGTATTTATTTTTATTGACGGCATCGGAAATTGAATTTTATAGCTTCCTTTTTCATCGAACTTTAAGCCGTCTTTAAAGATGAGTATGTCTCCCTGATCAAGAGCGTTTATGTTTTTCCCCGTGATTCTCGTGGAAAAAAGATTTCAGAAGCACATACTGGAGTATTCTGCAAAAGATATTTTTTTACCGAGCCCTATACTGCAGTTCTTCCAATGTTGAGTTGCATGCAATCTAGTTGAGTTGTAGCTTGCTTGTAATTTGTCGTACAGGTTCAGAGGAAACCAGTTGAGGAGAGTTAGCGGTGCTTTTGGGCGAGTTGATGGCAGTGCTCCCGTTACGAGGATAGAAGCTGACTGTTGTACTGTCTCTAGCTTGCTCCTGATAGTAATTTTCTCGAGTGCCGTCCACCATTCGGTGACACCCTAGATCCACTACACAATATTCGATGTTAGTGATTTGTGTGAATACAATTTTATTTCATGTCAGAAAATACTCGGAAGGCTTGACGTTCCTTGCCAAGGGGGGACTCCAAATCTCTGCAGAATTTGGCGTGATGTAAGGACTGACTGAGCTAAGCCGAAAACATTAGATAGAAACCCTTTGCACCAAATTTGGTTTCGACAAATCTCATTAATAGATAGTGTAGTAATGTTTAAACCATAAAATATAATTTGGAAAGGACTTAAAAGAAAAGGATGGGCATACAACATCTCTTCATCTACTGTCAAGATGTGATTCATGTGCGCTGGGCTAAAAGTTTCTTCAGAAGGACATCTTTGAGCCGGACCGCTTAACAACCGAAACGTAAAGTCTTCTTTGGACGAACGAAAATGAAGTTCTACAAGTCGCTAATCATAGCCGTCCTACTATGTGGTACAAAAGCACGATAACGCTTTCCGATTAATCTTGCGAAAGATTTATGGACCTTAAACCGATAGAGAGACATATGACACTGGCTAGGACATAACGTCCGGAGGTAAGACTCCCACATTGAAAGTTTTCAACGCACCGAAGGAAGCATAGGAAGGGGAAAACCTCAACCCCATTTGAAAAATCAGTTGAAGAATGGTCCGGATTCACTTAGTGTCTTCTACAACGAAGAAAGGAACTACTCACGTGCTAAAGCTTACTCGACATTAACGATGCCTACATGTATCATGACGAATATATTTTCGAAACAAATTACGGTAATGAAAATATTTCAGATCGGATGCGTAAACATAACCTCTTAACTGCTTATTTAACTATGACAGCTTCTTTTAGAAGTTAGAAATTAGCTTACTCATGTTCTATAGCTTCTATCAATGACTATGGTTTCAATCTTCATAAATATACCCATTTTCATTCACAAATTCCAGCGCACATTGCGTGTTGACACGAAATCCCCGCTTCGAACCATAAAATTAGCATGCACAGGTAGCCAGTTAGCTTAGCGAGTAATCATATTTATTATGAATATCAAATAAACGAAAACTATTTATTAGCTAATTCGTTCTGCGCATGCGTGAGTACCCAGAGCCTTTCGCTCCGTCTCGACCAATCCTAACCTGCTGCTGCTACTCTACGTCGAACAGTTAACTTTCGCAAGTTAATCGAATTTGCCTTCAAGTCCTCTGAATGATTTGTATTTTAATTTTTATGCTGATATTACTGCCGCTATTGATATGTAACCGGTTGACGGTTTCGTTGCTTTCTTATTCGAGATATGATATTTGGTTTCTGCTGCTGCTGGTGTTGATCCGAAGTGACGCTGGTTCTCTTATCTTTTGTTTTGCTCATAAATAAATGTGCGTGTTGATAATGA
This sequence comes from Ceratitis rosa, assembly GCA_037013455.1. Taxonomy (NCBI): domain Eukaryota; kingdom Metazoa; phylum Arthropoda; class Insecta; order Diptera; family Tephritidae; genus Ceratitis; species Ceratitis rosa. The sequence goes on along the minus strand of JAWMAG010000011.1, from coordinate 6,994,913 downwards.
TTATTGTAATTATTTGGCTACCGCTGAATTTTGACGAAACGAAATTTAAATTAATTTTTGGAAAAAAATTACAATTTGTGTTTGGTTGATCCCATACTTATGAAGTTTACATTAAAAATTAATTTGGAATTTTTTTTTAATATTAAAGTTTATACGGTTATGCTATATTGTTTCTATCTCTTCTACTTGCTCTTCTTCTTCTTCTTCATCTTCTTCTTCTTCTTCTTCTTCGTCATGCTTACTTTAAATGGCTCTAACAGGGTTACGCGCCTATAATATCACTTCAGTCCTTTTTTTATCTTCAGTTTGCCAATGGAAGACACCAAATGAAGTCTTCCTATTTCTTTGTTTCCACCTGTCTCGGTTAAAGAGCTTGTATACTTCCAAACAAGATGAAGTTTTCACCTTAGCCTCTGTATCTTATTTCGCGGGATTATGCCCATATCGCCATATACATATCTAGGATAACACATCACTCCGTCGTTAGCTTCTAAACAAATATAAATATTAATCTTCTTCTTCTTCTTTTGTACGACAATCATATTAACAAACTTATATGTAGAGTTTGCTCTTTCCTTGAAATTAATTCATCGTTCCTTGATACTCTGCGTTAACCTTTTAAGCTGATATCGCTGTTATTAATACCGAGATAGATGTTGAAAATGGAAGTCGGAATGCAGACTGATATTCTTGAAAACGGTTATTTCACCTTGTCCTCGATTCTTGGTCACAGTGGCTGGAGTACACACAAGTTCCAAATATCAAGTTTTCTTTCATTAGACCAAAACCGTGTTCCATATCAGTCTCTCCCCGCCGTATTTGATTTGTTTAAGTATCATTACTTTACATTTATTCTATCCACCGATTTCTCTAAATGTACTCACTCATGTAACCACCTTTTGGACGCATTTTCTCGACTTACCAGACGAGGTGGTATTTTCTTGAGGAGGTCAAACGTTGAATATGGATGATATTAGATCAGAAATTTATCGATATTTTTAACTGCAATCTGTTTTAATAGGGTTAGCTGTTATTGGGTTAAAAAGTTCTGGGAATTATAATTAATTTTTTTTTTTGGACAATTTTTCCAGACATCTGGCAGCTCTGCGAAAATATACTCCGTGAACTCGTTTTAAAATATCTTTATTCAATTTAGCCCATTATCTTCCTTTCGAAATTGTTAAAACGACCATTTTGCGTGGTAGCAAACGGGTAACTAAATATATGTATGTTTTCAAAAGTAATCCAATATTTCTACTTTAAATTGAAGACTTTATTTACTATAGTTATTTATATATGCCAAATCTTTCGATTTTGACAGAAACAGGTGGTAATCAGTTGGCGCGAAGTCTTTAAAATAAGGTGAATGCATAAGAACCTCCCAAACTTAGCTCTCGGAGCTTCAGACGAGTCACTATCGACGTGTGTGGTGTGGCGTTGTCCTGATGAAACACAATACCTCTCCTTTTAGCCAAAGCTGGGCACTTCTGGAAGATTGCTTGCTTCAGACGTTTCAATTCCTGTCGGACCGGCACTTGAATTAAGAGTTTGTTTCCTTGCCAATCCTAACAAACACATAACAAAACCAACCTGGGCTTCAACCCTGGCTTAGGGGACGTTTTATGCTGGCTTAATGCATTTCAAACACCACCATGTCCGCTTGACATTGCTGTTAGTCATCTACTTTTCACCAACAGTCACCATCCGCTTTATAAATGGAAAATGGAAATTCGGTCCATGAGGTTTTATCTCGTTAACTTTTTGTGTATCCAGTCTTTTTAAAATAGTTCTAAACTGTTTTTTGCGATCTTAAACTTCTCAACAATCGAAACAAAGCACGCATGACGGTCTCTTTCGACGTTTTCAATTATTTTATACACCATGTCTTGATTATAAGTACGAATGTTAATGGATGAAATCGGCTCATGCTCATCTGTAATATAATTCAGTAACTAAACGCGCAATTTAATTCAAATTCGTTGCGGACGTTTGCAATAAATGAAAAAATATGATTAGTGGCACCACATACTTTTGGATCAAATAGGTATATCTCAGAACCCGCTGGAAATAATTCGTTGAAAATTGATATTTACAATACCAACAGTCTAATATGAAGACGAATTGAATATCGGCGCGATTGGGCAACAACTATGATTTTGTCTCACATACCTATCTGACTTTTTTCTTTCCACTCTACGCCGCTTGACCATAAGATGGAATATTGATCAACATAACTACGTATGCATTATATTTTTAATGGGAAAAAGTCTTACCAAAAAAGACTCACATAGATCCAGAAGTAGACTTACCTCACATATAACATACATTCTGTTTCTTACCGATCTGTGGACTTAATAATATTAATATTAATAATAATAAGCTAAACAACCTTAAGAGTTTTTTTTTATATTTTTTGCCAACAAAAGAAAAAATCTACATTTCCAGCTGCCTTCAAAGAGTTTCATTGTCACAAATAACCTTGAAATATTGAAAGCCCATTCCGGGAGTCACCTAAATTTGAAAAAAAATATTTTTTCGCAGATGTCGTAAACTTTTTCGCATTTCGCATAGCCCTATCCTTTATTCAGGTATTATTTATGGCATAGAATATGGACAAAAAATATTAAAATATAAATTGCTTAATTATAAAAAAATTAAAATTTTTTTAATTATACGTATTTTCTTGACACATTTTATCATATGCTTTCCTTTGGCTCGATATTTTTCAGTGCGACAGCAATAATTATAAAATTAATCGAAAATGTCTCATTAAATTGTCTTACTTTTCATAACTGTTGTTATTTGCATAACTGTTTATTTTTTATTTTTATTTTTTTTTTTTTGCTATATTTTTTGCAATATTCAGATGGCATTTTTCGACATAATTCATAGTTTAATTGTCTAAATTTCCATTAAATATTTTAATTCACTGGACACACCACACAACGAAGTGAAGTTCATTGGTTGCGCGTTGCGTAAAGTTACGTCGAGTGTTTGACTGATATATGTACCCGTACACGTGTATGTGCATACGAGTCTCCGCGAGTCAACAAAGAGCAGAGACGCATCGAACGACTGCACAACAACACCGTAATTATGGTGATGGCGACAATTACCATATTTATAATTTTTTATTAATTAATTATAATTTATGAGAATGTTTTATTGCGTTGTGTACGTCCCTCTTTTCCTACCATTTCTTTCATTTCTTTTCTTATTTTTTTTTTGTTTTGCTGGTTACGTGTGTCCGCCTTTGTGCTTGAACTCTGCCGACGCCCCTGTAGTTCCATTATATTTTTTCCTTTTTGTATGTATGTATGTATGTAGGTATGTATTTTAATCATATTTCCACACCAAGTCCATTACTAGCGCTTGTCTCTCTTTCCATCTTCTCTGTTACCGCCTCTCATAGACAACGAATAAAGTCCACAGCATTAAATAATGCCGTTAATTATTACCGTCACCGCTTGGCGGCTTTTCTATGATTTAAATTTAAATTTTAACTTTTATTCGAATTTAATCGCTTTGATGCACGACACACACGAGATAAAGTAAAAAAGATTAAATTAAAAAAAAAAAAAAACAACAACAACACGTACACTCAGCACACACACTCGCAACAATACAAGATACATACATAAATTATGGCAAAAGAGTAGCTCAAAAGCAAACAAAATAAGAAAAGACTAAATATGATAAAATATGGTCAACCACTTGAGAATTAAATGCGATAACAACAATAAAAATCAGATATTTTCGTATTTAGCCGATACAACGGTTTGTTGACACATTTTAAATGTCAGCTGATTGTGGCTTTCTATTATAACCTTTCCTGCCTGCTGCTTTCCGATGGGAAGTGGAATTTTTTTATTCATTTTATTTCAAGCAGACCCTGCTGGCAACTGGAGACAATAGGGAATGTCTTCGAGATTATCTAATGGATTATAAGCAGATGGAAAACAGTAGAAAAGGCGTTTGTTCCAAATACTCATTAAAAAGTGCAATTTTCCAACTCTTTTTTTCTCGGGCAACTATGTTGTAATTATAAAATTGGCACTTTACAACCCTTGATGGGATTTTCGACCGAACTGCAGCTCCGATTTGTCGTGTGTGTGGTGCTTTTTTTTCAACCCAGAGTTTTTTCTAAGCCGCCCCTGAACGGCTGATGGTTTTTTATTAGAAACGTTTTATTTCATGCCAGAAATACACTCGGAGGACTTGACATTCTTGGCCGAAGGGCGACCGCAACTAGAAAAACTTATTTTTTTTTTTTTAATAATTTTCCACAATTTAGGGCATTGGTCTGGCAGAGCTCGAACTCATAACCTTACCCATGTAAACGCGGATTGTAAATCACTCGATTAATGCGGCCGCCGGTTACTTAACCAAAACTTTGACTAGCATTATTCTTTACTGGCGTTGGCACCGCTTACGCGTTTATAGCCGAATTAACAACAGTGCGCCATTTCTTCCTTCATTTCGCTGTTTGGCGCCAGTTGGAAATACCAATTACAGCCCTGTCTATCTCTACCTGGTCTTTCCAATTGAATGGAGGTCTTTATTTCAATCAGCTTCCACCACGCTGCCTAGAAAACTTTTGAAGACCATGTTCCCGATATCACGTACAGCTTATCGTTTCATCGGCTGCGGTATTTGCCGTTGCCAATGCGCAAAGGACCATAAATCTTACGCAAAACCTTTCTCTCGAAAACTCCTAACGTCGACTCATCAGATGTTCGCATCGTCCATGGGTCTGCACCGTATGGCAGAACGGGAATGATGAGTAACTCGAAGATTTTGGTATTTGTTCATCAAGAGAGGACTTTACTTTTCCATTACCTACTTAGACCAAAGTGTAGCCAGTTGGCAAGGCACTGTTTTGAATTTCTAGGCTAACATTGTTGTTGATCTTAATACTGATTCTAAGATAGACGAAGTTATCTACGACTTCAAAGTTATGACTGTCAACAGTGATGTGGGAGTCACGAATGCTCTTGAGTAATAAGGTGTAGTTAAGCTTTAGGGTATGCAGTTACAGTCGCAGGACTATACTCAATCCCTACTCTTGCGCTCACGTCTGAAAACGTGAGCAACCCTTGTGCAAAATGCACTACCCAACCCGAGTGGAGCCTTCGGTTCAATGATAATTGAAATCTAATTACAATGTTTGTTTACCAGAGCTGCGTTACCCAATTATAACGAAGTTCGAATATGGATTGCTCTCTGGAAGAATAACAATGCTGCCAGGTCAATTTTTCACCGACTGATGTATCCAAAAGAGAAACTTATCTCATGATAAGTCCTCTCAGTATCGATAACATGGTATTATCTGGTGTATAGTGCAAGGCCGTCAGTAGGTCCTATCACTATTGGATTTGGAACTGGTAGCAGCATCGACAAAAACTCTTTGTTGATTTTAAAACCGCATAATGTACGAAAAGGTCATTCTTTTACACCGCTAAGCCTCTGTTCGAGTCTCTTCATACTTTCTTGCAAACCTCTACAAGTCGTTTATTATTCGCGTCCTACATTATGGTGAAGAAGCGTGGACGATTATTCGCAACAGTGATTAAGACTCCTGGGAAGACTTATTTTATGAGTGACTTATGATGCATATGTACGGATTAAACTTGAATATGTTAGCCCGTTTATGGGCCCGATACTGTAAACGAACGTGTAGCACAAAAGTGGTTTGCTAGGTTCCGTTCGGTAATTTCGATGTCAAAGATGCACCACGCGTCGGGAGGCCTGTCGTCGAAAATTGCGATAAAATCATGGAAATGGTGGAAACAGACCATCACGTGGGCACTTATTTAATTGCTGAGGAACTAAAGATAAGCCAGAAAACCGTTTGGAACCATTTGCATAACCTTGGATTCAATGGATTCAAAAAGAAGCTCGATGTTTGAGTGCCACACGAACTAACGCAAGAAACATGACGGACCGAATTTCCATCTGCGAATCGCTGCTGAATCGCAACAAAATCGACCCATTTCTGAAGCTTTTGGTGACTGGCGATGAAAAGTGGATCGCGTACGACAACGCCAAGCGAAATCGGTCGTGGTCGAAACGCGGTGAGCCGGCGGAAACGGTGGCCTAGCTAGGATTGACGGCCAGAAAGGTTTTGCTGTGTGTTTGGTGGGATTGGTAACGAATCATCTACTACGAGCTACTCTCCAATGGCCAAACGCTCAATTCGGCCCTCTGCTGCCAACAACTGGACCGCTTCAAGGCAGCACTCATCCAGAAGAGGCCATCTTTGATTAACAGAGGCCGAATTGTGTTCCATCAGGACAACGCCGGGCCTCACGCATCTTTGGTGACGTGCCAGAAGCTTCAGGAGCTTGGATGGGAGGTCCTAATGCACCCACCTTATAGGCCGGACCTGGCACTAAGTGATTACCATCTTTTCCTGTCCATAGCGAATGCGCTTAATGGTGAGAAGTTTGCCTCAAGAGAGGCCTGAGAAAATTGGCCCTCCGAGTTTTTTGCCAATAGGACAATACGAGAGGGGTATAATGAAGTTGGCATCTCGTTGGCAACAAGTTTACAAACAAAACAGCGCATATTTGACTTAAATCGTAATCAAGTGTACACGAAGTTATCATATTTTGAAAAATCAATAAAAAAAACTGAACAAACTTTTTACTTGACCTAATATTTGGACATCAAAAAATTAAGGAAGCAAAAAACAACTGCAATTTTTTTTAGTATAAATTTGTGAAAAGTTATCGTATGGAGTCTAACTATTATATAGGATTTAAGCCTACTTATTCACGTTTGATTTCTTATTTTTAAATTTTCTCTACGATTTGTCTAGAATATATTCATTTTTAAATGCAAAATGATACTTTTAAAATTAAGCAACGATATCTCAGCAACCAGTTACGAAAAAGATTAAATTTGGAAAACATGTAAATCTGAATCTTTGAGCTTTTTTACGATCATTATATCAGATCGCTTGAAAAATCACTAAAAAAAAATTCGCAATTGATTCTTTTGGTCCCTTTATTTTATCGAATGGTGTATTTAATTTCAACCAAAAACCAAAAGTTAATATACATTTCAAATCATATACCATTTCGCTTTATTAAGTTTTGACACCTTTGAATTTATAATAATTTATATATTTATTCGTTTGCAGCAATATTCGATCATTTCTACGCAATTTATTCTGCCTCACTTTCTATCCGCTTACACGTATTTATGGTAATTAAATTTATTGTAATATTTCTTTTTTGTGATGACGAGATTTTTTATTATTAATTAACATACACAATACCATTGGTTTGCATGCAAAAAAAAAAATCGAACGCTTACTTAAGACTACGCATAAATATATATCTACTACTAAATACTAAATAGTACTCACTAATGAGACATAATGCGCGTTTTACTATTTAATTCATTTAATAATTTATTTTTTATATTTTTTTTTATTTATTATTTTGAAATATTTGTATATAGGTATGTGTGGTTATAATTTAAATTGCGTCATTGTAAATTGATTAAATGCGAAAAATGTAGAAAGACAATGACAACATAGATATTCTTGAGAATTGTGACAAAAAATATGGGGTATTTGAGATAAATAAATAACAATATTGGTTGATGATTAAATGGTGGGAAATTATGAAGAAAAATTTTTTAATTTGTTTTTTTTTTTTTTTTTTTTTTTTTTTTTGTTGTAAAGGTGGGATCTTTCAAAGATTGGGTTGCTTTAACTAGTACGAAAACTTAATTCTACTGAATAATTTGCGTTCTCACTTCTTTTTTATTACAAATGCACCATTAGTGAGGGTATTCACAGTGAGAAATGCTTACTTTGCTTAGTTAACAGAAAAAAACATTTGTAGTTTTTTTTCTTGTTTTGAAAATTATTAAGTAACAAATTTCTTATTTTTGCTGAAGCGATTTAGTAATTAATTGGAACGTTTTTGTGATTTTTTCTAAATTTATTTGTGCAAAAAAATTTTATTTATATAAAATTAATAAATTTATGAAATCTTTTTAGCCTGCTCAGAAATATTGACACTGTAAATACCCCTAACACTCTTTATTTAATAATTCGTATGGTATCAAATACTAATTATATCCATAATATAAATATTGAATTATTCGAATTATTCAACAAATAAATTCATTTTTCTTAATTTTTATATAAGTAAAAAAAACAAAATTTCACAATAAATTTCTAATAACTAAATTAGTGACTTTTATGTTGCAAACTAGTGAATTATGTAAACACAGCTTATAAATTGTAGGTATGTATGTATCTTTTTAGTTTTTTTTCTTTCATGCAAATGCAAATAAATAATGTTATATAATGACATTTTAAGGAAAAAAATGTGCAAATGATTTATCATTATCGATGAAAAGGTGATAACAGTGTTTTTTGTTTTTGGTATTTGTTTTACATTTGCTTCAGTGCAATCGCTATCATATTATATATGTATGTATGTATGTATGTATGTACTTAATTAATTAAAACTTAATAATAAATATTTTTGTTTGTATGTTTGTCATGTACTTATCGGTGTGTATGATTTTCTTTGTTTGTATTTATGTATGAAAATGTTTTGTGAGTTTTAACGAAATTTCATACTTTGCATGTTAACGTATGTTTGTATGTACATTAAAATAATTATAAATAAAAATTCACTTATTATCTGTTTAACAGTCTGTCACTTAAATTAATCAACAAATTCTACAAGAAAAAAAATTCAAAACACATCAAATTCGGTAATATACAATACATAGTTACACACACATAATTATGGAAAATCGTTTTTCACTCGCTACTATTAAATAACCTACATACATTTTTTTAATGCATAAACACATGATATTTTGTATTCTTCACTGGAGCGAAATAAACAAACTTATATGTATGTATGTATGTTTTCGTAAATAAAATTCACATTCACAACTTTCATTTGTCGAGGAACCCATTAATCGTCATCGATTCTTAGTTACAATAATTCGTTTTCAATTCAAAATTTTTTTTTCTTTTTCTATATATAAATTTGGTTAATTTTCTTCGTACGTATGTATGTTTATTGGGACGCTTGACTACGTTGGTTATTGTTGGCGTGGAAAGTAAAGCTACTACATAACCTCAAATTTCTCTGCAAATCGCCGAAAGTAACATTCTCTTTTTCTATTATTCGCAGAAAATACTTTGCATTTCATTTACCATTTATATAACCGGTGATGGTGATAATGTTGAACGTGTTGCTCTTGTTGGTGACTTCGATGAAACACTGCCGCCATTTGTTCCGTTGCCTGTAGCACCATTGGAATGCAAGCGGAAAAGCTCACCAACTGTAATGGCGACTTGTACAGCACCTTTGCCCTCCAATACATCGGCAGCACAACAGATGAGGTTCTGAAAAGATATGGGGAAGAGTAGAGAAGAGGTGGTGATATAAATGATAATCAATTTACATTTATTGCTATAAATTTCACCTTATAAATGTGATATTCATTCATCATTTTATACAATATTATTTTATTATTTAAATGATTTAATTTTTGGTTTAACTTTCCCCCAAACCGCAGCAAGAAAATTAGCATATTATTTATTTTTTAATATTTCTTTAAACATTTTTTTCTTAATTTTATTCTTTATTTCTTAATTTTATTTCTCTGTTATTTTATTTTCTTTTGTAATTTTATTTGCTTTTATCTTGTTTTCTTTTATTTTATTTTTAATGTTTTTCTATTATTTTTTAGTTTTTTTTTTTATTATCTTTAAAATTCTTTTATTTTTTTTTTATTTTTTTATTATTTTTTATCATTTTTTTAATATTTTTTATCATTCTTTTAATTTTTTTAATATGTTTTTAATTTGTTATTATTTTTTGAATTTTTTATTATTCTTTCAACTTTTTATTATTTTTTAATATTCTATTACTTTTTTAATATTTTATTATTTTTTTAATAATTTATAATTTTTTATTTTTTTATTTTTTTTTAATTTGTTTTTATTTTTTCTTTTAAATTTGATTTTATTTTTTTCTTTTAAATTTATTTTTATTTTTTTCTTTTAAATTAGTTTTTATTTTTTTCTTTTAAATTTGTTTTTATTTTTTTTCTTTTAAATTTGTATTTATTTTTCTCTTTTAAATTTTTTTTCTTTCAAATTTGTTTTTATTCTTTTTCAGTTTTTGTCTTTATACTTTTATTTTTATATTTTACTTTCATTTATTATTTTCTTTTCTTTTATTAGTATTTTACTTTTTATAATTTTTATTTATTAATTTTTTATTTATTTTAAATTCATTTAATATTTTCCATTAATTTTTTTATACTTAAATTAATTAAATGTCTTTTTTTTACTTCAATTACATATGTTTCGTTATTATATACATAATAATGTGTTATTTCATTTTAATTTTCATTTATTTTTCATTTTTAGTCAAATTTATTTTAATTTCTTTCGTATGTTAATTATATTTTTTATTTTATTTTTTAAATCATTTTATCTTTATCAGCTTCAATAATTTATTTAATTTTTAATTTATTTGGATATTTTATTTTCATTTATTTTGTTATTTTTTTTAAATTGTTTATTATTATTTTATTCCACTATTTATTATCATTTATTTTATTCTATTTTATATCATTTTAAAATATTTTGATTTATTTTTTTCATTTATTTTTTGTTCTTGAATTTATTTAGTTTAATTTGATTTATTTTATTTTTTTTATTCATATTATTTCATTGCAATTTATCATATTTTATTTCTTTTTGGATGTTTTATTTTTTGTTTTACTTTATTTGCAATTATTTTTATTTTTCCATTATTTATTTTACTTTAATTTAAATTTATATAATTTAATTTAATTTTTTCTATATCCTTTTGTATTTTACTTTATTCAATTTTTTTATTTAGTTCTTACTTTTACATTTTTTTTGAACTTTTTTATTTAAAATTATTTAAATTTTTATTTTCTAGTTATTCTGTTTAATTTAATTTTATAATTTTGATTATTTTTTTTTAATTAAATAATTTTTATGTTAAAAGTTTTCAGTGAGTTGAAGGCGTGGTTTGTTTATATGAATTGAATATTTTTGTTGCGCAATAAGTGGCAGCATTTCAGAGATCACCAGATCTCCTCATCAAGCTTTCAGCTCACTAAGAACTTATAACAAAAAATTAATAGTATTGCCGCAAAAACAATTAAATCATTTTTAATTTATTTTAGTTTTCCTTTTTTGTTCTATAATTTTTTAGTTTATTATATTTAATTAAATTTTTTGTATTTATTTTATTTTTTATATTTATACTAATTTTTATTTATTTCACAAGTCAAGTTTAATTTTTTTTTGCTGTTTTCAATTTACTTTATTTCATTTTTTTTAATTTGTATCATTTTTTTAATTTGTTTCATTTTTTTTTTAATTTATTTTATTTTATTTTTTTATATTAATTTCATTTCTTATGCTAGTTATATTTACTGTGGTTTTTTTTATTTATTTTCCTTTTCACTTATCTATTTTTCTTTTGTGTATTAATGTTTGGTTTTAATATTTATTTTATTTTTATTTAATATTTATTTATTTTTATATATATTTCATTTATTTTGTATTTATTTTAATTTTTTATATTTATTTTAATTTTTTATACTTATATAGTATTTTTATGTTTCTTTATTATATTTTTTATTGCTTTTTTACTTTATTTATTCTTTTTGTATTTTATGTTTATTTATTATAATTTTTATTGCCTTTTTTATTTATACTATATTTATTCTTTTTGCTTTTATTTTTTATTAATATCATTTTTTGTAGTTATTTAAATATAAGTTTTTTCCTTATTTTTCGCCATAACCCCAAAAAACAATGCGTCGAAATAGTTTTTATCAAAAGTTAATTATATATATTTAGTTTTAAATCGATATAAATATGTTGTTGTTATAGTTGCTTTTAAATATTTTAAGCAAATCAATACAATAAATGCATTTGATTGGTGTTACAGTGATTCATAAATATGTATACAATGTATATATTTTAATTGGTATATGCACTTAGGTATAGATAAAGTGTGTTTCTAGCAATTAATGCCATAATTACGTACTTCGCTTTTATTTCTCCACACAAATTTAGCCTGGAAGCTTACACAGGAAGTGCTTAAATGCGTATGTGTGTAATGAAATTTTCTTTCACGTTCTTATATTAAAACTATTTCATAATCTAATTATAGTTTAGTATACAATTTCAAGTATTGGTATTTATAGTTTTTTTATTTTGTTGTATTGTAGTAAATATACCATAGTTTTGTTAGCAAAATTTTTCTTTCAAAGCAAATTAGATGCATCAGGAATGTTAGTGTATATTTTCATGATTAATTTTTCTTTTGTTTTAATTTTGATATATAAATACGTATGTGTGTACTTCATAGTTGGATAGTAGAAATGTTTAGGGTCGAGTATGCTTATAAGGAATATAGTTCGTAAGAAAATAGAATTATATGCTATTGCAGTGTGCTCGTGCAAATCATATCGATTGATTGGTTGGTTGATTGCTTATTTTTGATTTCATATCGTTTTTTAAAAAATATTATTTTTTCATGTTTTTTTGTTTTTTTTTTTTTTTTTTGTTTTTGGAAGTGTAATTCATTAGGTTGTTAAAAATTGAAACTCTCTTTCAAATCGGTAGTTCTTATAGTTACAGTTTTCTTTTCTTTAAGTTTTAAGCTTTCATTACTGACTCTTCCCACTTTTTGTGCTGTGATTTGTTATAAGAAGAGTGATTGTTGCGCAAGTCATGCCGCTTATTTTATGACATTCAATCTAAGGCACTGTTTACGAATTATTGTTCGAAAAGGGTTTTAAGAAATTATTTAAAGTGACTAAAATATATTTTTTTCTTGAAAAAAAGGTATGAAAAAAACTATTGGGCAATAGAAAATTTAGAAATTAGAAATTCAGTTTTGAGTATAATTTTGGCTTTTAATATATTGAAATGAATTTGGTACATTTTCCAAAAGTTTGGCCATTCATAGGCAACAAATAAAGGAAAAGAATTTTGAATTTTTACATTTTGAAGGTTCCAACTTATAATATTTGGCAGTCTAAGCTTTCAAAATTAACAAAATTTATCTCATAGTATAAAAGTTTTATTTTAAAAGGTTTTAAAATCTTCAATCGTACATACAAATATTAGTTGTATTAATAAATATTTCCAATCAATCGCTGTGATTTGCGCAAGACAAGATTTTAGATTTTGTGCTTTGGATTCCTTTAATGTATTTTTTATATAATTATTTGATATTTTTTGTCGAATTACTATACTTTGTTTATTTTCATACTTCTTTTATTCGTAAGTGCTTTGAAAATTATTTTTATTATACTTTTTAGGTTTCTCCTTTTTTTAAATTCATTTTGTTTACATTCTTTATATTTACCTTTGTTTGTCTTCCCTTCCATTTTTTAATAAGTTTACGTTCACTAATAACTTGGCCACCTTTTAGTCCCTGCTTGTATTTCAATCAAGTAATTTTTCTCCAATTTATTCATACCAACAACTACTACTAAACGCTAAACGATTTGCAAAATTCTTTACTACGAAGTTATAAACGAGTTTAATTAATATGCAATTAGCAAAAATACTTAATTAAAAGCTTTAGCATACTTTACTTTGCTTTACTTTCCTTACTTTGTTTTTAATTCCCTTTACCATTTCAAATCAATTAAATTACCCTTCACTTACTAAGCAATTCTCATACCAAAATTCGACTAACGTGCGTTTCCCTCTCTTTGCCTCATATAACAATATATTTTCATTTGATTATTTGTAAATTATTGGTTTCAAATTAAGTTGATAATAGTTTATTAAAGCGGTTGCTAGCTACAACTATAATTACAAGCATATATATGTATGTCTATGCAACGCCTAAGCGTTCAAACTGAAGCATTTAATTTTATAATTTACGAATATTTTGTTTACGTGTGTTACAATGGGGTAATGGGTAATGCTATAAAAATAATTATTCGTTGTTAATATTTAATTAAATGCATTTCACATATGCTTAAATACTATATAGTTAATTTGTTTTCGAAACATGATTTGTTTTTACTAAATTTTAATTTAATTTTTTCAGTCAATGTGTTTAAGTGTAGGACGATATTTTGTTCTTAATGGAACAAAAAAAAATAAGAAAAACATATTTGACTGCTTAATATGTTGTATGTAAAGTCTTTAATAAAAATTCAAATTGAATGCAAAAAGGTGGGTAAGTTTAGTCTTGCTTAGTTTTAGCCATTTTTATGAAAATTAATATACTCGTATGTATAGAATGATGGCAAATTGAGCATTTAGATTGGCAAATTGTAATATTGAAAATATGATATTTTAACATTAAAGATTAATAATAAAATTAAAAAAATAAAAATTAAAAATTAAAAAATTTTAAAAATTAAAACAAAAATTTTAATAAAGTTAAAACAAAAATTAAAAAAAAAAGTTAAAATTAAAAATAAATTTGAATTAAATAAAAATATATATAAAATGAAAACTATAAGGAAATTTGTAGAAAAAGTCAAATATTAATATTTTTAACCTTCTTATTGAGAACTTGCATCAACATTGTACAATATAAAAGGCTTTTGATTTTATACTCGCTTAGTAATACAAACAATCGAAAATAAAATTTTTATTTTTCAAATTAAAGCATATTTTAAAAACAAATTGTAGCAAATAATTAATTATTAAAAAAAAATGAAGCGCAACAAATTTTTCGAATTTTTGTGAATTTCAAGTGAAAAAAGACGAATGAAATTTTCAATACAAGGAAAAACTCAAAATTATATTTTATTTTATATTAAAAAATTTCATTATAATTATATCACGATAAACTCACGATCAAAAAGTAGTCTATTTTCTCAAATCGTTTTAAAAACCTACAAAAATTAGCAATATTTTAGTTTATTGCATTTTTCAAAAGAAATGATAAAAATTTTTTTTCAGTACCATTGAGGAAAAGTGTTTTTCTCTAACAAAACAAGATTATTATATTATGGAAACTACTTTTCTTAAACAAATAAAACCTTTTCAGTATCAATTTTGAATAGTAAGTATAAATTGTAGTTCAAGTTTTATATACCGAAATTTTAAATATTCAGTGTCATTAATAGATTAGTTAATTATTAATTTGTATAGCTGTCATATTTCAACTCAGCGCCTAAATATATATAATATTTTATTCCAATGCTGCAAATTTTTTAGATTTTCATTTAAAGAAAATATCGCATTTATTTCACTTTTTTTATTTTTTTAATGTATTTTAAATACTTTTGAAGTGGATATTAAATTTTCTAGTCTTTAAATTGAATGCAAACGCATTTTTATTATAGAAAGCATTAAATTTAGGGAAAAATATAATGTATTTGACTTTAATGAATTCAAATAACAATTTTTCATACCTTTTTAAATTTTGATAAATAACTTAGTAGTATTATTTACCTTGTAAAATGCACTTTTAAGTACATAGGAAATAGTGCAGCCTCTGCTTATATAATTATTTATGAAAAAGCTTAATGAAAGGTGTTGTAATAATAAACCAATTTATAACTATAATGTACAAAAAATATATTTTAAACTTTATTTTATTTAAAAGATATATTTTTGAAATATAAACTATTTCCTTTTATGCAAGTTTATTAAAATAAATACAAATGTTAAAAAGCTATTGATGTTCATATATATATATTGTTTTCGGATTTTGTAATTTCGTTTGTTTTTTTTCGAAATACAGACTTAATTTATCATAGCTATACGTATCAATCCCAATACGAGAGGAAGCAAATTTCAAAGAAAATTCAATACTATTTTTTACTCTAGTGTGAAGCACTGGAATCTTCGGAAAACTTTTTCTCATGCTATTTATAGCCTACGAAAACTTATTGTAAATATTTATATTATTTATTATTTTTTTATTTTATTTATTATTTTTTATTTTATTTATTACTTTTTATTTTATTTATTATTTATTATTTTTTTATTTATTATTTTTTTATTTATTATTTTTTATTTTATTATGCTCTTTGGAGAAGAGAAATGATGTGTTTTGCATTCTCTATGTTATATTAGCAAAGCAAATGCAAACTATTTTTAAAAGGATCTTCTTTGGAATTGTAAAAAAATAAAAACGTTTTATAAATTCATTGCATACATTTAGGATGTTTACGTAGAATATAAAAAAATAACTATCTGCATACAATTTAGCTGCAGGGTGAAGGAGATCAATCAAGTTAAATTCAAAATAAATATATACATATATATGTATATATAATTGGTACTTTGTAAACGCTGAAGAGATTTTCGGTCGTAAAAGTTCAAAATTCATTTAAATATAAGGTTAGGTTTTAAAAGGAAACCAGGTATAATAACTAGCTTGTTTTTTTTTTCTAAAAACTTCTTAATAAATATTTAAGGACTTTTAAGTTTATTCTAAATAAATGCAAATAAAATCAATTGTACAAAATATATTAAAACTCATCGGCAGTGCTAAACTAAACAAATAAATATTATAATTAATATATAATAAATATGTGTAATTGGCGCGAATTTCGAGCGAAATTATAATAAATAAGGTTTTATAATAAAAAAAAAGTCTTTTCGACTAAAAATGTGCATATATATTTTCTTAATAACAAAGTAAATTTAAACCTTTACATAAGTCTAAGTAAATCTGCAACGGCCACAGTAGCAATATTATAATATTAAGTTGTGTAGAATATTTATAAAAATGGCGGAACAACATTTCCATTACAATAGTTTACAGAATATAGTGAAAATAATTTTTAAATGCACTCATTTCGCTCATTTTTTTTACAATTAATTTTTATACATCATTTGTGTTCCTTTTTTTTCTTTACACAACTAACTTTTAAATATAAAAAAAATCGTAAAAAATACTTAACCAATTAAGCGAATTCAACTTTTATTAATACAATTCATTTTTAAAAATATTCAGTTAAAAGAAATATTTATTTTTTATTTTTTATAAAATTCAAAAAACATAAATTTTATTTTCAATTTCTTAAGCAAGAGACGGCTGTTTAATTATAAAATACATTTAGAAACTGCAATACGTTTAGCTGACTTTTAAATTATAGCTACTTAAAAAGTCGTCAACGAACTAAAAATTAAGGCCTTAGATTAAAAAAAAAAAATTACCACCAAAAAACTTTACATACACTTCGATATACTTATATATGCAGTTATGTATTTGTAAAAAATTACAAAAAAACACTACACTTAAGCTCTATAAAGCAATGTGGCATAAAGTGTTTCCCTATGGCGCGCCTCCTATCCGGGTAATGGAAAGAAGACTAATAATAAAAATGTTACAATAAAGACGCATGATAGTATGATTGTAAGCACATGCGAATCATGTTTCAGTAGATAAGAAGTGCCGGTCTCCTTCGCCTTGGGAACAACAGCAGCAGCTAAAGCACTGTCATTCACCAGCTTGGCGCCGCCACTGCTTACCAATTTATTATCATTCAGCTCGACCACACGATATATGCTAAAAATGTTGTTGTTACTTGACTTTGTTAGCGGCGTAGTTGGCATAGTTGTTGTAGCTGCAATGGGAGAACACTTTGCTTTTGTATTACACGCTGTTGCGCTGCTACTTTGACCGCCATTAAGACTGTTTGCTGCTTTGGCGGTAGAAGAGTGTTCGAAGAATTCTATACGCTTGGAGACTAACGGTAATGGCTCTTCCACTTCAACACGTCTTGCTTCCTGGCTCTTTTTCAACGTAGCTATATCGTATAATTTGTATTTGTTGCCCGCTGCATCCACGGCACGACTTTCCACCTTCAATTTCAGCTCCTCATTGAATGTTGGTTTCTCGTTGATCAACTGATAAGCGCCACTCTCACTGCTGGTAGTGGTGTTCATCACGCTGCTACCCGCTCCACCTCCGATTACTTCACTTTCGGTTTCCACAATTGTTTGCAACATACACTGATTATTGTTAACATGCCCATAGTTGATGCATGACGTGGCACCGGTAGAGGATAGTAAGTTGAATTTAATTTTTTGAAATGTTTTCAATTTAGCGTGACGAAAAAAATCCGTAACATTGTGATTATTACTGCGCTCCTGCGATTTTTGCTTCTTCTGCTGTTGCTGCTGCTGCTGATGCTGCTGCTGCTTTGTTTTGTTGTATCCCCCACCAGTGCCACCATTTAACCCAGTATCCAGCTCATCTCGTTCCTCCACATCAGCGCCTACACCTTCGTCTACATCATCACTATCATCGAAATCATTCGCATCCATCGCTTCATCATCAACACCGACACCGGCGCCACCGCCACCATCAACACCATTTCCATCATCATCACCATCAACATCATTATCACCACCACTAACACCAACACCGTGTCCATTTGTTAGCACGGTCACATCGAAATGACACTTTGCACTCAAATTAAATGTGGAATTGTCTAGGCCAAGCGTATGCAATGTCGGCTGGAGCATCTGTTCTTTGGTGCAGGTTGCAGTGAGTTGGTGCTCGTAGCCGTGCTGAAAGGCGTCGCCATGTCTCTGATAGTCGCGAAAATGTGTTTGTTTCTGCTGCTTTTGTTGTTCGCTTGTGCAGTTTTCGTCTTCTCTCTCCACTTGTTGTTGCCTTAATTTCTCCTGTTGCTTTTGCAATTTCATCTTTAGCTCATATTGTTGTTGCAAATTTCGTATATTTTGATGATGTGGATTATAATCCAAGGCAATTAGTGCTGATACTGTTTTCAAAACAGCTGAGGGATTTGGTAGTTTTTGTGAATTTTCATTGCTTTCATTTATTGGCATAGTTTTCTTTTGGTTTTGCTGGGGTTCATTGTTATTTATATAATTTTTGTTGTTATTGCTGTTGCTGCCGTTGTTGTGGGTTCCGTCGTCGCCGGAGGGGGGCACAATGTCTGCACAGGAGCAAATCAACTCCTGCAACCAACACCAATAACAGATTTTTTGTTTGCATTTAGACCGTTTAGACAAATTAAGAATTTAATGGGTTTATTTTTTTTTATTTTTATTGGGGGTAATAGGGATGTGTGGGATACTTATACATGGTGCAGATATATTGTATATATACATATATAGATTTTAAATATTTACTGGCTACGTTAGTGTAATGCGTGGTAGAGCATGAATAGCTTTGGAATAATTAGTTTAGGAGTTAAAAAAAATATGCTAAAAAGTATATATTAAAAGAGATTATAAATTATTATTTCTAAAAATGCAAAGATTGTTTCTATACCATCAAAGAATGCTGAAATAATTATGGAAATGTTATCTTGATTAACAAGTTGCGCTGAGATAGAGTTTACCAAAAATCTCAAAGGCCGAAAATAACTGATCCACATCAAGTTCAATATTTTCTATTTTCAACTGTTATTTGCTGCCTTTTTATGACATATAACTTAAAAAATTATTTAAGCTAGCGAGTTTCATGTTAATAACAGTTAGATGTATTTACAAAAGTAAATATCAGACAAAGTTGCTTATGAAAATATTTTTGTTGAGCCCTAATTTTTATTAAAGAACTGAAAAAAAGAGTTAAAGCGACTTTGGTCGAGCTCGTTTCTCTAATTTATGATGAACGTACAGTTTTTCTAAGCCGCCACCGAACGGCTGCTGGAATTTTTGAGTTGGTTTTAGTTCACTTTTGAATGTATAAATATTTTCTGCCCAAAGGCAACTCTCAACTCAAAAGTAAGCCTTGTGGCACTTCAAATTAAAATCCTTCAAAAACGTTTAAAACATTTTTACAGCAAATCTCTAGTGATTCACATTTTTGACGCTTCCAACGCTTACAAATATACAATTCCGTACAGTTCTACTTCAGCTTAATGAAACTATTACAAATATTTTTGGGCAATTATCATATACGAATCCAATTCCCTCGTGTAATGATATTTCATTCAATATTCCAAAGCTATTTCCTGCTTTCCACACACCTTAGGTCATATGTAGTTAGTATGGCGAAGCATATTCTGCATATCACTCACCTCATCAACACCAATTCTGCGACAAGCTTCCAAAAAATTATCAACATTTCGACGGCAACGTGCCATTGTTAGTTTCGACTGCAAAAAAAGAATTTATTACTAAAAAAAATTAAAATGAATGAAATTATATTTTACTCACCACACCAGGTGATGGCACATGTATACTGGCAACCGAGCGTGGACGTACATAATTAGCTAAATGACATAGAATAACACCATCGGTTAAAGCAGATGCTATATCCTCGGGTAAAGTCATTTTGAGACGTGTTTCAATGATCTGTAAGTAAATTAAATAGAATTATAATCTGAGGAGTTTAACAAAAAGGTTTATGGATTCAATTCAAAACGTCTTTATATAATTAAAATTTCAATTACTAAAAAACAAAAACCTCTTTAAAATTTGATATAAACGCTACTTTGTTACGATGCCGGCATAAAAACTTACACTCCTCAACTGAGTCATTAGTTCAGTCTCCTCACGCTGCCGATCGAATTCGCGACGCATAGTAAAGCTAAGTTTCTCCGCAGGTATGTCATGATTCCAGGTGACAGTGCTATTTGGAGTCAATTAAAATAGTTAAAGCAATTTAATAACATCTAACACATATCAAATTAGGAGCTTACCGATGCGTTTTCGCTGTGCCCAATTTCGTTGTGCCGCTCACAGGCGATTTGAGACCACCAATTGAAGGAATTTTATTATTATTCGCTAATATACCGACGCCACCAACGCCAACACAAACACTACCATTTAGCGTTTTCATTGGACTATTTGGTTTCACATAACCCATGCAATCACCATTAACCACTTGCTGTTGTTGTTGTAATAGCAACATTTTTTCAAGCTCATCAGCAGCACCGGTTGCCGTTAGAGCCGGTTGCATTTGTTTTGACGTCGCCAGCGACGACATTAATTCGATATTTCGTGATGGTGTGACTTTTTGTACCGGTTTCTTTGGCATTACAACACAATAATCGCTGGCAACATCAGTGACAACACCACCACCACCACCACCATTAACACCATTCATCATGCCATTGAACATATTTAGGCCACCATTGGTGCCAATAACACCAGCAACTACACCACCGCCTCCATTACTCCCATTCTTCATTATTGATTTTGGTTGTGGTACAGTGTTGGCGCCATTTACGATTCGTATGACGTCGTTACAGCCATTATCGCTGACATTATCACCGCCGTTAATATCGTCATGGTGTGACATATTTACCGCAATGGAATTCAATGCATTCGATGCTTCACTCATGTCGTACAACATTTTTTGGTTATTTTTAATTTTGTAAACACTCGAAACTTCCAAATTTCGTTGTTGCTTCAGTGCCTCCTTGTATTCGCTGGAAATAGACAAAAGGAAAATATGAAAATTATCGTGTTTAGGTAAGGCGAATTTCATAAATGAAAAAGTTGCTTAGAGGAGCTGTATAGGAGCTATAGTTTATGAACACCTGACTTTACCAATATTCTACCCAAGATATTTTTTAAAACTCATATTATTTCATAGAGTTCGGACCAAAAATTGAGGGGATGTTAGATAGGTTTGGGAGGTCTTACAAAGGAATGAATTCTGTCGTCTGTCAGGTACATTGTTATCTAGTCTGTTTAAGATGGAACTTAGTTTGTACTAAAATCCAGACTTTATTTGCTCGGTTTTGTAGGGGCAGCTCGAGCTCTTCGTCTACAATAGATGGAGGTTAAGTTGCAAAAACGCCATTTATGTGAAGAGAGGAGTTGAGGAAGGTCTTCATTAACTCTCGAGAGAATTTCGTTAAGGTTTGTCTGTCTCATCGCCTTCAGCTATACCGTTAAGTATTTCTATATTGAGTCTGTGTAGTTGTTTTTGCTTTTATGCCAACTTGCTCAACCCTACCTCGGTCTAGAAAACAAAGTGCTTCGACGGCTACGGTCCTGAGAGAGAGAGGGGTGTTAGATGAATAGGTTTGCATTTGCTCATTGCATTGCTGTCGACTTCAAATCTGGACAGGTAGGAGATGAGAGAACTACAGTATCCAGACCTTAATTGTGCCAATATTTCTCGGGTCTTACAAGGCAACTCGAGCTTTTCGTCTGCTACAGTTGGTGGTTGGATTCCAAACGCGCTATTCACGGGAAGAGTTTACAAATGTGTTGACGGAGTCTCTGCTAATGGGATTTACTGCCGGTCGATATGTCATTCAGTCCTGTTATGTAGGTTCTGTCGCGTAGTCCCTTTTCGACGGATGGAATTTAGGTCCTGTCCTTCCCGATGTACCTTGACAGCCCGTACAAGTGGTCAGACAATATGCGAGACAACTCCAGTGCGTAGAACCAGTTCTCTGTGGAAGTCGTAGAACCAGCTGTCGTGAAAGTTGCAGGTAAAATTAGTTTTATGTACTAGTCCGTGTAGTCATTTGCTACCCGTTAATTTATGACCGGCCAGACGAATAATTTGTAAGTTACCAACAGTCTTTCCTTTCATATGACACCACCATTGTAGATTGGGTTTTTATAGTCAAAACTCTAGGCTTATCGGCTTCAACGTACAGACCTAGCCGACAGTCCATCGGCCAGCCAGAGATTTCGTGGGAGAGGTCAAAGGAGTAGCCGCTCACCTCCAAACAAGAGTTATCTATAAATCCGTACAACAAGATTGAACAGTAAACGCTATATGAGATCAAGGAGACTCCCTCAGCCGGTGGAAGTAGATTCTAAATGCAAAAAAAAGCAGTGGTGGGGGAGAATAAACCACCTTACTTAATTTTCCCAAGTTTAGACCGCTCAGAAAAATCATGCTCCACCTCCTTAACCCTGGTAGTAATCAGGAGTTCTCTATGTCTTGGTCAGTTACCATAATTACAGTAAAAATGTTAATTTTCTTTTTCAAGTAAAGCTTAAGGAAAATTTCATTTAGCTCTACTAACCGATAGGTTTGTACATTCCCCAAATTTTTATTAGCCTTATCATCATTTTTTCCATTTTGTCCGCCTGTGATGTGATGATAATGTTCCATCATGGCATCCTCTTGATCCGGTGATGAGCCATTACTCCCGTTATTACTGCCATTACTCGAATTCGAATGTGCATAGTTTATATGCTGGTGTTGTTGTTGTTGTAGCTGTTGCTGTTGAGTCGCCTGATGTTGTGGTGTAACAGGCGCTGATTGTACATTCATCTCGCCACTGCGTTTCGTCGGCGATTCCATTGCATTTAACGGTTTAACAATCGCCGCTGTAATAGCGTTTGGCGCTACACCACCACCTGTGCTCGTGCCACTTAATGATATTGACTCATCCACAATTGTGCTTGAACTGGAAGTTATTGACGCATCCATCAATTCGGAACTCAACGAGGGCGGCGGTGTTGTGGGGGTTTTACGTGCTGGTGAATCCGATTTGGTTTTAACTGGAAGTTTATAGAAGATATATTTAGACAGGAAGTGAGTGTGATTGTGAGTGTGAGTGTGATTGAGTGAGTGAGTAAGTGAGCAGTGATTAGTTGTTGATTGAATTTGCAACAAGTTGAATGTGTGTTGGACACATACATATGTACATATTTCTGTATTTAGACGAGTTTGTATACATATATATTTCAGTGTGTGTGTGTGTGTGTTTGTATGCATTAAATACCATTTGGCATATCGTGTGACCAACGCTTATCAATGCCATCACAGGTGCTATAGCCGGACTCGGCGCCTCCACCGCCACCGTTGCCGCCACTGTTGCCGATGTGCCGTGGCACACGATTCGATTCGAGTACACTGCCATTGCCAGCATAGCGTGGCGCACGTCGCAATGTGGTGTAACCATCGTAATTGCCACCGGCACGTGAACCCTTCTCATCTTTGGCCGCTTGAGTTTCCAGAAATTTAAAGACATGTACGAGACCGCGTATACACAGCTGTAAAATCAGAAACAAAACAAGAAATATGAAGAAATTTTAAGTCGGTATTAATTTTAGTCGAAATTAAGCACGTTTCATAGAAAGTGTGTTTAGTTTATTTACAGTTAATTCATTTCATATGGATATGTACAGATATGTGCGAGTGTGTGTGTACTTACACTAGCAGGTGGAGATGTAAGCGGATTATTTTCTAAATTCAATTCGACCAACGCGGTCATTTGGCGTATCTCCAGAGGTAGACTAGCGATGCGATTATTACTAACATCCAACGATTCCAGCGTTAGACAAGTTAGTTCTGGAAAATAAAAAAACAAATAATAATAATTAGAAAATATTATTGCACGGTTTAATATGCTTTCCAAGTGAAGTTAGTTAGTTTGTACAGTTTTAATGATGTATCATAATTTAGAAATAAATATGTAATAATTCTATAAAAGTAGAGAAAATCAACGATGATAGAAATATACATATGTCGGCCACAGTAGCAGAGTGGTTAGCATTGCGTACTGCCACTTAGAAGGCCAGAGTTCGAGTGTTGATATAATTAAACATGGAGGCAAGGAATGGTCAAGCCCTCGGAGTGTATTTCTGACATGAAATAAAAGCTCCTCATAAAAATCCATTAACCGTTCGGAGGCGGCTTAAGGGGTTACAAAGCGCTAATTTATTATTAATAATATTTGTACAACAAAAGTCATGAAAAAGTTATTCTCCTTCTTATTCGGCTCCTTATCAGTTAATGCACTAAAGTGGAAGCGAGCTTCGGTCGAACTCCTCTTCCAAATTGTGATATGCGTCTTGATTCTCTACAGATTTCAGCTTTTTTCGAACGCCTGATGAATTTTTTTGCTGAGCAATCATTCTTTATGTCAGAAATACACTCGAAAACCCAGCCAACGAGCGAACGCATTAAGATGCTGGTCTCAGCAGAGTAGTTCTTGAACTCTTACCTCGCAGTGTGAGTCCACAAGTCCGGTGGTTCGGAGTGATATTGTTGTACTCAGACCCTCCTGAAATGCATAAGCATGGGAGACGGTTCTGTTTCAAGCAAGCATGTGGAGCGATAAAGCTTGTCAGTATACCCCTTGACTGGGCGTAAGGCGTAGCTGAGGGAAAGGGATATCAGATGAATGGAAGCACGGAAAGAGTTGGTTAGGGTCGAGATAACCTACTCCAGTACCCAGAGCTGAGGTGTGCCACGATTACTTGGGTCTCGCAAGGTATCGATAAGTGGTGACGATAAGGTCACTAACGTGTTTTCGGTCTGTTTTGTCCATCGATTCAGTGTGATATTGCTGTCCTGAACCCTGAGTCTGAGTATACAATTTAGATGGAAGCATAAGTGTCTCAATGTATAAGCGGAGCGCAAGCGACATCAGGACCCTAGTGAGGTGTTTTAACAGGCCTAAATTTCCTAATTTACATCACACTTGCCCTCAGCATCAAATCAGGTGCCCAGGCGATGATAAGACACAATTTTTTATGAATATGTGTCATAAGCTCAACTTTTATTGATCATAAATTTCTTTGATGGCAACAGCAAAGCGTAAAATCTGGAAAAGCGCTTCTTACTAACGGAAAAATATTGTTTATGGTACTAAAATAAGAAAACCCCCATAAATGTAATATGACGCAAGTAGGTAATTACTCACCTCGCGGTAAATACATTAACTGATTGCTACGCAGCGAAAACGAACGCAACGAACGTAGCTCACCAATGCGCGCCGGCAGCGTTGACAATTGATTGTAGGATGCATCCAAATCGGTCAACCGGTCCATACGACCCAACTCATCGGGCAACGATGCCAAACGATTATTGGACACGAGCAGTACTTGCAGCGGCAGAAAGCAGATCTCACGCGGCAACGCAGCCAACTGATTACTACGCAAATCCAAATACGTCAACGATGTCAGATGCTTCACCGATTCGGGTATACTGCGTATGGTGTTGTGATAGAGTAGTAATGTTTCCAGAAATGAGAATGTCGTGATCTCCTCGGGTAGCTCACAAAAGCGATTTCGCGATAAATCTGTTGAATGGATGAAAAGAAAAGAAAAATAAAAACAAATTAGTTGTTGTTATAAAGTACTCGTAGGATGTTTAAAACTCCGCTACTCAAGTGGAAGGCAAATGTTGGAGTAGAACGACGGATGCGGCGCGAGATGTGATGTTAATTCAATTGAAAAGCGTGAAGAACCAAATTAAGCACACTGAAATGGATTTGCATGCTTTGGTGGTGATATTATGGGAATTAATGATTCTGTGGGGTTTGTATTATCGCGTGGAGTAGTGTGCTTGCAGTGTGGTGCACGCGTGGCTGTCAGCCGATCGTACATTCATATGCTCATACTCGTACAAATGCAGATACGTGGATATAAATGCGTGCATATGAATTCCACTTTTTTCTGTTTTCTGTTCAAATTAATCAACGGCTGACTGCCAAATGCCGACAAGCTGGTAGACAGGCAGACAAGCTTATTAGTATTTATTTTTCTTACTTTTTGCTTTCTTTTTTTTACTTAAGCTTTGTTTTACTTTTTTATGTTAGTTCGTTTTTAATACGCCTATTGTTGTCATTTTTCAGTTAATTTTTCTGTTTATTTACTTTCCTTTTTCTGGTTTTGTTATTTCAATAAAGTTGTTTGTTTTTATTGTCTTCCCTTTAATTCTGTCCTCCATTTACTCCATTTATTATCTCTGCTACCATCGCTACCTCAACCCATGGTTGAATTAAACAATTCTGAACTAGTATATTTTTATTGAAATTGGGACCACTCCTAACTGTAGCCATCTCCTCATATTTATTAAAAAATTAATTATTCTTTCTTTATTTGCTCGGACAATAATAATGAATGCTAATAACAGTTATAATATTTAAAATTACTATTGCTTTAATCAAATATTTAAAATTATTTTTTTTAAATAATTAATTAATTAATGACCAACAGCATGGTGTTTTTTGTTGAAATGTATGAGAGATCTGATAAGTAAATTGATAACGGTCATGATTAATTAATTAACCAGAATTAAAATTAGTTGTTTAGCCTTAAAAAAAACTAAATATATAAAATAAAAATTAAATCGAAATAAAATAAAAAATAAATTAATTAAATAAAAAAATTAATTAATAAAATAAAAAAAAAAATAAATTAAAATAAAAAAGAAAAAGTAATTTTAAATAAAAAAAATTTTAATCATCAAATAAAATAAAAATAATATAAATAAAAACAAATTAATTTAATTAAAAAATTAAATGAAATAAAACAAAATAAATTTAAACAAAAAAATAAAATTAATTAAATTAAAATACGACAAAATAAAAAATGAACTAAGAACAAATTCAATAAAAAATTAAGCAGAAAGGAACATAATAAAAAAAATAGAAAATGTAATTATAAAATACAATAAAAATAAAATTAAGCAAAACATTAAAAAAAAATCAAATTAAATAGATTGAATTAAAATATTTATTAAATTAAAATAAAATAAAATATTTTAAAACAAAATTAAATTAGATAACAAAATTAAATAAAAAATTTATTATAAAATAAGATAAAAATAAAGTAAAGTAAATTTAAATGAAATAAAAGAAACATTAAATTAAATTAAATAACAATATGAAATAAATAAAAATAAAAAATTAAACTAAATATAATAACTAAATAAAATAAAAAATATTCTATTATAAAATAAAATAAAAAAAAAATTAAAAAATAAATAAATCTTTAATTTAATTAAATAACACAATAAATAAATAAAAATAAAATAACAGAAATAAAATATAAAAAAAAAAATAAATAAAAAAATAAAAAATAAAAAATAAAGAAAAATAAAAATGAAATAAAGTAAAACAAAATAGAATATATGAAGAAATAAATTTAAAAAAAAACATGAAAATTAAATTAAATTAATATAAAATAAAGTAAAATAAAATAAGAAAATTAAATGTAATTTAAATAAACGAAATGAAAATAAAGTAATAAAATAATATGACATAAAAAATTAAAATAAATTAAAACTAAAGAATAAACTAAAATAAGTTATAATAAATTAATATATAGAATAATATAATATAGGTATAAACTATAATTATATATAAAGTAAAATAAATTAAATAAAATGACCCAAAAAAATAATAGAAAAAGAAATATTAACTTCTTTTCGGAACAGTGCTCAACCTGAACTTGTAATTTCCCCTCCTGGGATATTAATTTACTCTAACTTGTACTGTCTGTCTGTGTGCATCTAGGCTGATATGATATACTCGAGCGCTTCTACCTTCTACCTCACCTAACTTCATTTTTCCCCAAGTTGCCTGGCCAATGCTCATTTTGTATACACTGAAAGTAGAAAAAAGCACGCGTGGAATCGTCATCGAACGCTTTGCGTTGCTATAAATGTAGGAGAAAAGAAAAATAGCATGGGTACGTGCTGACAACTGCGTGGCCTATTTTTGTTGATACACGGAACATTCCTATGCTACTACATAATAAATACGTATGTATGCATGTGTTTACAAATTTACACATATGTAGATATACCATAGAAACGAGTATGTGTAGTACATGCAACGCTCCCTATTAGATTTCGCATGTTGCAGCAGCAAGTCGCTTACGAAAGGCGACTGGTTTTCATGGGGAAAATTACATAGTCGTATTAGCACGTTTGAATGATTTTTCCATTCCATTCAATTGCATTGCAGGCGAAAAATATAAAAAAAAATTAAAAAGGAATAAATAAAAAAAACAACAAATAAGAACAAAACTGATATTTATCCAGGCACAGCGCCGAGTGGCAGCAATAGGAGTAACAGTGTTTTTTAGTTTAATTTTTTATAGTTTTTCGTAAATGAGCAGCCAACCAGCCCCCTCATGACATATTAAAAATATTTATTTTTATTTTTTGTGCGTATTAAATTAGCGTTAAATTATTGAAGCAGAACATTGTCTGCTATAAAAATTCGACTTTGAAGATCGAAAAGACAATAAATTATTTAAAACTATAGTGCTAAAGGTTAGAAAAAATTAAAAATAGTTTAAAAAGTAAAATTCCAGTCTCATAATAAAAATAGGATCGAAATGTAGCCGATGACTGAGGAGAAGCCAACCAATAATAAAATGAAATAAAATGGAATAAAATAAAATATAATTAAAATAAACAACATAAAATTAATATTAAATTAAATAAAATAAAGCAAATCGAAAGAATATGAAACCAAATTAAATTCATCTAAATTCAACTAAATTAAAATATAAAAATTTTTATTAATATAAATTAAATAAATGAAAAAATATAGTATAATATAATATAATAAATATAAAATAAAGTAAAACAAAATATTATACATAATATAAATTAAAATAAAATAAGTTAAAATAAATTAAATTAAAATAAAGTAAAAGTAAGTAAAAATTCTAATATCGTGAAAAAAATTAAATAAATAAAGAAAAATAATTAAAACAACTTTTTTTCTGCTGATTATTTCTTATGTCGGATGTATTGACCATGCAAGAAATCGCTTAAAATGAAAAGAATCAGTAAAGCCAATTATTTAAAAGTTTTTTTTTCTAACAATCAACAAAAAATCCTAGTAATTCAAACGCACTTAATTGCTAGAAAAATTCTTTAAAATAAAGAGTCGATTTAAAGATTTAAAAATTTAAAACATTTCCCATTCTAAACGTAAAGCGTACACTTGAGCAGTGCTTACACAATTTGTACGCTATGCTAGCATAACAAAACCGCTGACAGATTTTGAGCACAGCAGCGCTGCAACTAGTCAAGTAAAGCCCACATACATAATGACTAGATATACCAATGACTATGGCTCCTCGTCACTGCGATTATTTTAATAATGAAATAAGTAGTGCCGCAGCGTGATGGCAATTTTGCCGCAAAGTGGATATGAGTACTCAGTATAAAAAAAAAAACCGCTAAAGGAATTTCCTGCTGTGCGGTGAATGCTTCCTGTATCATTTCATTTGCCCACAGAGAACATGGGCATACCATTCTGGCACTGATGTCCTACATTTTTCCAACTGTTATTCAGTTATTCAACAAAGAGAGATGACAGTTGGTGTTCTTGTTTTACTGCTGGTACTTCGATGAATAAATTGTACGGAAAATGTATTAAGAGAATTTTTTAAGCCTTTTTTATTTTACATAAAACGAACTTAGTGAAATGAGATAAAAGAGCAAGTAAGGTGGAGCCATGTTTTGAGCGGCAGCAAATATTTATTATGTTTCTGGCGTTGCTTTATTAGTTTATGTAAGCTTCTGAAATTTCAAACCGAATTCGATTGGGGAGTTCCAGTGCTCTCTTGATGTTTCGAACCCCCACTGAAAATATAAAACAGCCGAAGGTCGGAAAAGCCCCAAAACGATGAATTTCTCTTTCGATTATGAGAAAACCGGATTTTACCTTTTTCAATATTTTCCTTTTTTATTTTTTTATTTTATTTTATTTTATTTTATTTTATTTTATTTTATTTTATTTTATTTTATTTTATTTTATTTTATTTTATTTTATTTTATTTTATTTTATTTTATTTTATTTTATTTTATTTTATTTTATTTTATTTTATTTTATTTTATTTTATTTTATTTTATTTTATTTTATTTTATTTTATTTTATTTTATTTTATTTTATTTTATTTTATTTTATTTTATTTTATTTTATTTTATTTTATTTTATTTTATTTTATTTTATTTTATTTTATTTTATTTTATTTTATTTTATTTTATTTTATTTTATTTTATTTTATTTTATTTTTATTTTATTTTATTTTATTTTATTTTATTTTATTTTATTTTATTTTATTTTATTTTATTTTATTTTATTTTATTTTATTTTATTTTATTTTATTTTATTTTATTTTATTTTATTTTATTTTATTTTATTTTATTTTATTTTATTTTATTTTATTTTATTTTATTTTATTTTATTTTATTTTATTTTATTTTATTTTATTTTATTTTATTTTATTTTATTTTATTTTATTTTATTTTATTTTATTTTATTTTATTTTATTTTATTTTATTTTATTTTATTTTATTTTATTTTATTTTATTTTATTTTATTTTATTTTATTTTATTTTATTTTATTTTATTTTATTTTATTTTATTTTATTTTATTTTATTTTATTTTATTTTATTTTATTTTATTTTATTTTATTTTATTTTATTTTATTTTATTTTATTTTATTATATTTTGTTGTATTTTTTTGTTTTATTTTATATTATTTTATTTTACTTATTTGTTTATTTATTTTATCTTATTTTCTTTTTATTTTATTTTATTTTATTTTATTTTATTTTATTTTATTTTATTTTATTTTATTTTATTTAATTTTATTTTATTTTAATTTATTTTGTTTTTGATTATTTTATTTTATCTTATTTTGTTTTATGTTATTTTTTTAATTTATTTTATTTTATTTCATTTTACGTTATTTTAGTTTATTTTATTTTATTTTATTTTATTTTATTTTATTTTATTTTATTTTATTTTATTTTATTTTATTTTATTTTATTTTATTTCATTTTATTTTATTTTATTTTATTTTATTTTATTTTATTTTATTTTATTTTATTTTATTTTATTTTATTTTATTTTATTTTATATTTTATTTTATTTTATTTTATTTTATTTTATTTTATTTTATTTTATTTTATTTTATTTTATTTTATTTTATTTTATTTTATTTTATTTTATTTTATTTTATTTTATTTTATTTTATTTTATTTTATTTTATTTTATTTTATTTTATTTTATTTTTTATTTTTTTTTTTAATAACAATATTTAATAAATAACTCTCAACTTTACAAACTTAATATATACAGCGCAACTACCTAGCGCCTGGGTATGAAAACCATTGAAGATGGGTTGCTTGCTTGCGGATTCTCGTGTAATATGGACTGCAGCAATCCAATTTCCTCATTACAACCAAACCGAGTTGGAAATTTTCTGAAGGAATACTGAGAGTTTTAGGCAGCCTATGACTAAATGAGGAAAAAGCTTCAGCGCGCACCAACAGTTGTTGTTGGCTTTCAGTTTCTGCCAAAGTTGAGCTTGTGGCAAATAGTTATTAATTTGGCTGTGTGTGGTTGGCTGCTCAAAAGGATGCCACAGAAACTGATGGCCAACACTTGAAACATACATGTCGTTTGTAACATGAGTAGGTATGTAGTGGCGGCTTAAGTATAATTTTTCAATAGACAAATGTGATTTATCGCACAATCGCTGTGCTGCAACTGCATTAAATTTCATAAAAAGTATTAAGTATTAGATTGTCTGACTGGCAAATTCTTTTGTTTGATTTTCTTTTCTGCCTCATTCTTTTTGCTTTGTACACACGTTGACGGAAAATGTATGAACTTCCGTCTGCTTGTTTGTTGCTTGGCTGTTGACGCTGTTGTTCCTACATTTTTATTACAGGCTGGCAAGCAGTTTCCGCATAGTTTTTGATGGAGAGCGGCGACTGCTACTACTCCAGCCTTCTTATGTTCTCCAGATATTTATATTTATATATATATATATATGAACACACTCATTCACTTATATATTGGGTGAAAATGTTCGTTCCGAATGTGTCTGGCTGTCGTGTAATGCCACACTCGCTCCAGCTGTGCAAATGAGGGTGAAGAACTTTCATGTCGTGGCATTTCTTTTTTCTTAATTTTTTCCATTTTATTCGGAAAAAAATATATATATATAAGTATATGTATACACTTTGTCGTCGAAGTGCTGCTGTTGTTGTTGTTTTGTATTCAGCTGTTGTTTTATGGTCGTTGGTATTTGAGTTTATTCAACTTTGTGGTAAAATGTAACAACTTAATGTCCGTCCATTGCCTGCGGAGGTACTCATCATACGACGCCAGTTGTGCCTTCGAACGAAACTCTTTTCTTCGTTTTCTCTAACACAAGGGTTCTTCTTGGCTGCGTTCTTAAGTGCAGCTAAAGTGCGAAATCGAACCTTCTTGTTCTTATTCTTCTTTCTATTTTTTTTTTTTTTTTTTTTTTTGTTTTGGGCTTAAACGTTTTGTGGGTGTGATTTAACTCACTGGCCAGGCTAATGTCCACTAGAAGCCTTAAAATATGGGTGCGCGTAAAGTGCAAAGTGATTGGATTTTGTTTGGCTTGCTGAGATAGCAGAGAAGACGTTTAGCACTTTAGCCATTAAACCATTATTGCAGTAATTGTATCATAATGTGCATGTGCTTCCAGTTCTAAAGCTCATCGTGTGCGAAAATTTATTTACATTTCGAGT
Organism: Ceratitis rosa; assembly: GCA_037013455.1. NCBI lineage: Eukaryota > Metazoa > Arthropoda > Insecta > Diptera > Tephritidae > Ceratitis > Ceratitis rosa. Next base: position 6,961,718 of record JAWMAG010000011.1, on the reverse strand, counting down.
CATTTTGTAAACGATATGCAGTTGTAAATGTGTACAGTTATAGGTTTTCTTAACAAATCTTATGTTGGTTATGATTTCAAGTGTAACATAACCTAGAAAATACACAACAGCCCATTTCCAAAGTAACTAAGGTAAAAAATAAATATTTTTCAGGAAAGTAAGATTATTAATAATTGACTGGTTCGGTAAGTGTGGCTTGATCGTAAAAATAAATATTATTTATAGGAAAAATACTGAGAGTCGAAGAGGGAAACAAGACGCAGGCAGAAAAGAGGGAGGCCAAAATGCATGAGTATGAAGAACTTGAGGAGATGGCCAATAAGGAAAATGGTTGAAAATTTTACGAAAAAATTTGACATATTCAAGAAGGTTTCGAGAGCACAGCTACTTCCCATTAGAACGAAAAAAAAGAGTCAGGTCACTTACGTTCCGAATATATTGAGTTCCTGGAGAAAACACCTTTCCAGCCTGTTTAACTGCAATGAAAATGGAACACCCGCTGTCGACGAGCCCGAATTTCCACTCGATGACGATAAACGTTCCATCACCGGACTACGACGATACAGTTCGAATAGCGATTGCGACTTAAAAAGTATTAAAGCGGCGGGAGCTGACGGCTTACCGGCTGAGCTTTTCGTGCATGGCGGGGAAGAGCTGACAAGATAAATGCATTAGCTTGTTTGCAGAATACTTCCGGACGAAAACATGTCCGACGATTGGAGCCTTAGTAAGCAAAAGAATCGATACAGATTATATTTTTGTCCATTTTAATTAATTAATTTTGCTTTCGACAGCACCAGACGGTGCTACCTCTGGGACGCTATGTCTGAGATGAGTATCTTTGTAAAACTATGCTAACAAAAGCTTTGTCAAAATCTGGAAAAATCTCCTCGAATCATTCGGTACTAAAGCAGATTTCAGGCAAGTTGACTCTCTATCGTTCGACTTCCTCAACCTAATGCTGGAGAAAATACTATGAGCTACAGAACTAAATAGACGTCACTGTTGACAGTCATCACTTAAGTCCTAGATAATTTCGTCTATCTTAGAACCATTAACACCAACAATAATGTCATCCTAGAAATTCAACGCCAAACAAATCATACCAAAAGCAGTTGTTACTTTGGACCGAGTGGGCATTTGAACAGTAAAATCGCTCATAAATCCCCACATCTGACGGGAGGATGTCCCCGCAGTGACGGGAATGAAAACCGCAGAGCGATGAGTTGTACGAGATATACGGTGACATTGATATATGTATATGTATTTAAAATTGGGACTTTATAACCGCTGAAGCGATTTTCGGTCGAGCTCCTCCGGCAAATAGAGGGACTTATAGTTTATACTAAGCCGCCTCCGAACGGCTGATGGTTTTTTATGATGTTATTTCATCTCAGAAATACACACGGAAAAGTTGACAGTTCCTGCCGAGGGACGACCGCAAAGAGAAAATTTAACTTAATTTTTTCTTTAAATTAATTTTCTATTAATTTTGGATGTCGATCAAACAAGGACTCAAACCCTGGCCTTCTGAATGGCAGTATGCATTACTAACCGCTCGGCTATCGGCTAGTTCAGCGAATAAAGGACTACGGTGACCAGGTCATGTGGTCCGAATGGATGACAGCACTCCTTTTTTTAAAAATTTTCGATGCAGTGACGATGAAAACAGTGGATGAAAAAGACCTCCGCTCCATTGGAAAAACTGACTTCACTTGGTGTCCGCGGTAGACACTGAAGAGCCAAAAAAAAGAAGAAGAAAGAAGAGAGCCTCTCATGGTGCTTCAGAACTTTCTTGAAATTTTTGAATTTATTTTTCTTATTTCGAACAGCTTTTCGAAGGGCTAAGATTATTCGAACGAGCGACCGAATAGTTACGAGTATATTTGATATTCAACTTCCAACTATGATCACAAATCGAACCTCCGAATAACCGATTAATCGAAGTGTATAACTAATTCCAAAAGCTCCACTTTTTTAATTAGAAGGAATGTAAAGGTTTGACCCGATCGGTTGCTTCTACCGCTCGGGAGTTAATGACAGTCTCTAGAAATATACGAAGAACGTGAAAAGGACTGTTTACAATTAAAACATATTCATTACCGATAGAACTGATCCAAGAGTTTTCTAAAGGGTTTCCTAAGTATATTCAAAAACAACAGTGGAGTCCGAGTGTAACAGGAGATCAGAAAACAATATCACCAAACAACGAATGGAGATCATTCCTCTTTCAACCGAACTGGACCTTAAGGAAAGATTTGTTAAATTAATAAGTTTAAAGAGGTGGTTAGTAACGTTCGAAAACTTGGCTCATGCTGAATATATAATATGACTGTGGACTATGTCAAGGTAATTTCACTACTAATAAATCCACTATTTGGCTTTTCGGCAGTACAGAATATGTACAAATATTTAAAACTTAATTTTAAAATCTCTTAAAGTCTTTCATAACTACTCAAGACACTTACTCAGGGTCGGCTACAAACTATTCGCGCAATTAACATGTCAAACATCTTACAATAACCTCGAACTCGTGTCACCAAACAGCAGCAGCAACAACATATGTATGAGGCATAAAAAGACACCACGTACGAATCATGTCTGCATGTCCAACTGACTCACTATCAGTTTCGCATAGACACTGTTTTCAAACGCCATCCCCTACTGATCGACAGATGTTTTACTGCGTGACCGTGCGCTCAACTCACAAACGCTGGGGTCGTTCGTTTAGACTTCAAGTACTTACTCACACATTCTACACTTTTTTAGCGCATACACGGAGCTTTGGGAACGCACAGAGTAATGCAAGTCCAACTATTTTTTTATTGCACTCCTTAAGCAATTTGCTGTTGCCGCATTTTGTTTAACCGAAAACCGCGCGCACACAGCTGGGGACAAATGATGCAACCAAACGTTTGCCTGCCGCCTCGGCGACGTTGTCGTCAGTATGCTTGCGGCGTGGCGTGGCGTGGTGTGGTGCCGGCTAGTGCCATAACCGGTGGTGTCTTATCACCGCTGCCGTTTTCGTCACCATCAACCCGGCCGACTGCTAACGATCTCAAATAAACATATGATGGCGTGTTGCCACTGAACCGGAGGCATCAAGTAATTGAATTCATGTTGTTGCAAATGACAAAAATAAAAAATAAACAAAAAGCAAAAAACAAAAAACACGTTGGCTGTCGTTTGCTGACGTTTTGGCGATTTGTCGACTTCTTCGCCAACCTGTCTGTCAGTGTGAGTGCCCATGAGGCCGCTGGCATGTTTTAGTCACACAATTAATTTATTGCTACTGTTTCAACCTCCCCGGCCGTAGGCTGTCGGGCGAGTCGCTTGTTCGTTCGCTGGTTTGTTGCTTGTTTGCTTGCTGGTTTGTTGTGTTTTTGTTATTGTTTTTGCAATTATATGCCACTTTAATCTAATAGCAGCATACTAGCAATAGCTAATTTTATATGTTTTGTATTGTTGTTGTTGTTTAATGCCTTAACTTGTTTACATTTCTGTGTGTTTTTCTTTTTTGCTTTGAAATTCGTTTCGCTTGCAAAAATTATTCAAATTGAGGTTAGTTGCTGGTCCAGTGCAAAAAAAAATATGTATGTCAAAAATTATATATGACAATGTTTATGTTTACGTTTCGGCTTCAGGTTGTTGGTTAGCGTGACAACAGAGCAGTTTCATTGAGATTTCTCATGCTGTCGGACATTTTAATTATATTTTTCAAATTGGGTGCTCGGCCGTAAAGATTGTGATAAAATACATAGATGGCTTAGATTATGCTTCACTATAAACTCATTCCTTTTCCCAGCCATTCTATTACTGTAACGAAGCGAAGAGTTAATGTTTTCCAGCAATTTTCGTGTCGCTAAATATTTGAGACTATATATAGATATGTAAATATTTAAAGAAGTGTTCCTGAATATATACAATTTGTGAATAACATTTTAAACTACAATAGAAAAGTGTAAAACAACAGAACAGTGCGGTCCCAAAATATGACGGAGTCTTCATTTCCCTCATAGATATTTGGCACATCTAAAATGGTCAGTTCTATGAGAGCTATATGTTATAGCCAACCGATTTGGCTGGGTACGACAAATGGTTAATATATTAGAAAAATACTCCAGGACACCAAATTTCGTTCAAATATCTCAACTGAGAGGCTAGTTTGATCAGACGGGTCAACTCAGCTCGAAATTTTTTTCTTAATGGGTCAAGTTAATCTCTTCTGGTACTTATGTATATGGACTAAGTCAAGTATAGAAAGTTTATAAAGCACACGTTAAGAAGTATTATCTCTTGCAAAATTCTCGAAGGAGCTGGAATACCCAACTACCAATGGTTGCTTCGACAATCTCTCCCTACGAGAAAACACAAACTCCAAAGGATCCATAGCCATCTTTACAGACTACTCAAAGCTCTCCGATGCTGTTAATAAATATGAGCATGAAACTACCAGACCACTGCAGGATCTTCCAAGCAGTTACGATATATTCCGACAGTCAAGCTGGCATCAGATCTCTACAATGTAACAGTACTACTTCAAAAGTGGCTATAAAATGTAAAAGCAATCTGAACAAAGTCTCGACTAAACGCAATACTGCCGTGGCCTCAATACACAGATAGAGTGACATCTCAGGCAATTGCCTGACAGACGAAGTGGCGAGTGAAGCAACCATGGAGTAGGATTACCTTTGTCCACGGTAATGTATATGCTTAAACCGGTCTTTGCCAAAAAAACCGACTCAGGATGACTGATTGAGATCACGGCCAAAGTAACCAGGCAACTATGACTAAAATTAGGCACAAAAACATCAAGCCATCTTACCCTCTTAGACCGGTTCTCCATTAACATAACCACTAGCGTCATAACAGAGCACTGTTTAATCGGGCTTCACGGGAAAATAATGGGATATCACTCTAATGATTTTTACCCCAGCTGTACGCACGAAGAAGAGAAATAGTTTATTGAACACTACCTCTGTCACTTTCCAGACTTGATATCTGTGCTAATTGGAAATCTCGTTACTTCTATAAGCCACAGAAAATGGTTCGAACATTTGAGAAGGTGAAGGCAGGAGCATCACAGCGGTATCACAACGAGCCTATTGGCCTAAGTGGTAATGACCAGTAGCCGAATCAACTCAACTCAACTCAAATATACTCGTATATAAAACAAGAAAGAAGAGCTGTCTTTTTGGCCATGCCCGAAGTCTTCATACTTTTCATGACCATATTAAATTTATGGTATTTCATTTGAAGATTAAATATTAATTCTCATATCTGAAAAAATGGTTATTTGCCGATTTCCGGTGTCAATTTTTATTTGTATTTACGTGTGTGGAATATCAAATTTCATATTCTTATATGCTTTTTTTGACGGATTCTTTACCCAAAACCTCATATCTGCAGAAATTGATCGTATATAGATATGTTACAGGGGATAGTGCATCTCATCCAAGGCTTGACATCATAAGAAAACCTTTGTTTTTATAGGTTAGGTTACCCTAGGAGGACTTAGATTATATTGATACATATTGTTTCCATTGTCTTTCAGACATTTTAAGTTCTGATGACCAAATCTTCATACTCACCTTGAGTACACCATGACCTTACAGAGAAAGAGAGAGGATAGCTTTGGTATATTGCTATGAGCTTTATGGTAATTGCACTCGTAGAAGACTCTCCTTAACCAACCTTTCCGACAATCTATGATTAAGCAGAAAACGACGGCTACAGCGACAACAGCGACATTAGACTCTAAGCACCAGGCAATATAATTTCCTCGGAAAATACTACTTGATTATCTGGATGAACTAATGGCGACCGTAATAACCGAGTGCTTAGCATCGCCTGTAGCCCAGAACTCGATTTCAACCAACATCCAAAATTGTAGAAAATTAATTTTTCTGGTTGCGGTCGCCAAGAAATGTCTAGTCCTCCTAGTATATTTCTGACATAAAATAAAGGCTCATCATAAAAATCCATCGACCGTTCGGAGGCGGCTTGTGTTGAGCTGTAGGTCCCTTCATTTGTTGCAAAAATGCCACAAATTGAAGGAGGAGCCCCGTCGAAAATCGCTTCATTGACTACAAAGCACCAGAAGCCTTCTAATAGTAGTATCACCAAGGTTCTTAGTATTGTACAATAGTTAAATGCTATACTGCTAAAAGTCACTTCAACTTAACTCAAACCATGAGAAGGATTCACTTCATTCAGTAGCTACTTGCTGTTTTTTTAAAACTTAAACAACTATTTCGTGGAGATAATCGAATTTAAATGTAATTCACAAAATTTTGCAATTTATTTTTATTGACTTGATGCTTCAAAGAAAGGACTCTTAACTCATTTTTCATTTCTTTTTTTATTTTTAAGTTTTCTTTTTTGTTCAAGTCATTCATGAAACTATCTACAATACATATATAGATAGCAGAAACTATGCACATAGTCTATTAAATTGACAGATTACTGCAGTATCTGTCGGCAAAGAGACAAAGGTATGCCAAAAATGCCTACCTATCAGATGGCCCTGGCCATCTAATAATCTAATAAAAACTAAAAAAAAGAAAAAAAGGAAATAATAAAAGTATGCAAACAAAAAAATATAAGAAAATCCCTCGCAAAAAGTTCAAAAATACTAGAAAAGTAGCATAAAATGAATATTGCAAAATACCAAAAAAAAAAAAAAAAACAGAAAAATACAATAACAAAACCAAATTCCCAAATTTCAGTAGCGGGCAAGGAAAACCAATTGGCTGACGGCCAAAAATTCACATTTCAAAGCAAATAAAAGGAAAGAGAAAAAATTTCGCACATTCTAGTCAAATATAAATTTTACGTACTAAGCGCAACAAAATAAAAATCTATTTTATAACTTATTAAAATCACTAAAAATAGATGGCAAACTGTGAAAATGGAAATGTGTAATAACGGTACTTTACTTTGTAGAAATTTTTTATTATCAGAAAATTATATACATACTCGTGCAATGTTTAAAGTGAATTTTGCCGGAAAATTTAATGCATAATTAAAATGCCCACCAGCGCAAACTGAGCGCCGGTAAATAGAATAATGTCCTGTCAACGGGGCAGTCACTGCAACTACCATGCCACTTCCTTGAGCATTAACACTATATATATCTACATATGTACATATTGTATATGGAAAGATAAATACGAGTATATGATACATATGTATGCATGTAGATAGCGCCCAACTCACTTTTGCGCTCACTCATCTAGTTATTCATTCATTCGTTCATTCATTCATTCATTTTAGTTATGCACTCCTTGCCTATTCAACGTTAATGGAATGTGAGCTTTACATACATCGATCCATACACACATTCGTATAGTACAAAGTATGCTTGCATAAGTTAAGGCGTCCTAGTGTTGATGCAGCATATTGCGCCATGTCCTTCAGCTCTTTCAGCTCCTCACTGTTGTAGAAGCAGTATGGTAGGCACTTTGTAACTGTCAACTTTGCCAACAATATGCTTGTGTCAACAACATTAGGAGCAGCCGTAGTAGCAGCAGCAGCAAAGTAAGGTGCGGCTTATTCTTGTTTATACATACATACATACATACAAAGCCAGTGAGGTGCTACAGGGTATAGGCATTACAGACTTTATATTTAACTTTGTTAGCCGCAATAAACTGCTGAAGAGTTGTAGAGGATATTGTGTAATCGTAAGTTATGAGGAGATAGAAATAAATTTTATTACACACTAAGCAAAGGATAGGTGATATTGGAGGAGTATTATTGTAATTGGCGAGGCTTTCTTTTGCAGGCAGTGCCCGTGGTGGATATAATAATTGTTAAAGTTTATATATCCTTCGAGACCTCTGATACTGAAAATAATTAAAAATTTAAATTCGCTTCAATCGAATCAAGAGAACATCTGAGAATAGGACGGAAAGTATTTTTTACAGGTACACTTCCCTACCAACTACATTTTCAAAATCACCTTATTTACGATTCGATTCACTTGAAATTCGGTACATTCGGACTGATCTATTCAAAAAAGTTATATTTATAGCTCGATTTTTGCTTAGATTAGCAAGAGGACAACTCTCTCTCTCTCCGGGTAGTGAAACAGGGACACTGACCTATTCAAATACACCGTATTTATGGCTCGATTTGTTTGAAATTCAGCACATAATTGGCTTTTTGCTCCTCTCGGGTTTTTTTTTTTTGTTTTTTTTTTTTTGGGAATGGACCAGGGATCATTTGCTCGAAACATAAATAATACTTTCTTCACAGGTAATGCATAACCGAAAGATTAAAAAAATTAGTATGATTCGGATATCAGCATTGATCGTATATACTCGTATGTTCGGGTTACAAGAAATTCTTACGCGTTTAACTTTATTGTGAATAATTCGAATTGTGCGTTTCGCTTACTCGAAGCATTTTTTGTTTCTTTAAAACTTAAATTAACAAATTAACTAGTCTACATTGTTAAAGCAATCTCAGTTGTTATTAATAGCGATCTCTCAAGTAGCTTAGGTCGTTCAGGTAAAATAAGATTTCAAAAAGTTGTCATTCGTGCGGTTTTCTAAGAAAGGGCTCTACTAGTATTATTTCGCATCGTGTTCATCTGTGGATATACGAGTATTCATTTCAAAGGTACTGTCATTTCGCGTCGTTTTCAGTAGATGTCATTTGTTTTAGCGTGAACAACAATTTGTTTCATTCATTTAAAAATGTCGAAATTTGTACCAGATAAAGTGTTTTTGCGGGGACTTCTTCTTCACTTCTTTAACATGAAGAAAAGTGCTACCGAAAGCCATCGTATTTTACTGGACGTTTATGGTGACCATGCTTTAGCCGAACGAACGTGCCAAAAGTCGTTTGTACGGTTTAAAAGTGGCAATTTCGACTTAGACGACGGAGAACGACCCGGACAGCCACAAAAATTTCAAGACAAAGAATTAGAAACATTGCTCGACGCAGATGCATGCCAGACGCAAGAAGAACTTGCAAAAGTATTAGGAGTTGATCAAGCAACCGTTTCCAGACGATTGAAATCATTAGGACTCATCCAGAAGCTTGGAAATTGGATGCCTTATGAATTAAAGCCAAGAGATGTCGAACGTCGATTCTGCATGTCGGAAATGTTGCTTCAACGCCACCAAAAGAAGCCATTTTTTGCATCGGATTGTCACTGGCGATGAAAAATGGATTCATTATGATAACCCAAAGCGCAAGAGATCGTATGTGAAGCCCGGCCAACCATCGACATCCACAGCAAAGCCGAATATCCATGGTGCCAAGGTTATGCTATGTATTTGGTGGAACCACAAGGGTGTTATGAGCTATTGATATCGGGTCAGACGATCAATGGGGACCTCTACCGAAGACAATTAATTCGTTGGAAAAAGGCCATCGTGGAAAAACGACCAGAATATACGACCAGACACGAATCAATAATTTTTCATCATGACAACTCTCGGCCCCATGTTGCAAGGCCAGTTAAAAACTATTTGGAAAACTGTAGGCGGGAAGTTCTACCTCACCCGCCTTATAGCCCAGACATAGCATCTTCCTATTACCACTTGTTCAGATCAATGCAGAATGCCCTCACCGGAGTATGCTTCACTTCACAGGTTATCAGAAATTGGCTCGACCTCCAAGCCGGAGAAGTTCTTTTGGGATGGGTTCCACACACTGCCAGAATGATGGACAAACATCGTAGCTTCCGATGGACAATACTTTGAACATTAAAACTGTGGTCGATAGGGAATTTTTTAAATCTTTAATTGAACATCAAGTCGGGGTAGAAGTATAAGATCAAATAAGTTTGAGTTTGATTGTCACTGAGACACTCAATACCAGAGACATTTTCTACAATAAATTCCATTAAAGGCGCTACGAAGAACGTAAACTATCAAAAGAAATTATAATAAGTAAAATACTGGCTACACGACGCCTCCTCTGCAAAGTTGTCATTTTAGTATTTTAGATTTCTAATAGCCTCTAGTCGAATGCAGTTTATTCATGGCAAAATTATCGTTGGAAGGTAGGGTTATCTAATTGTTTCATCCAAAGGTGAATGTGATAATTGAATTTCTGAAAAATGGTAAGCGTAGAAGCTACCTTACCGTTCGACAAAGTATGTGGGAATTTTTGAAATGGTCCAAAGGACTTGAGATACACTATCCAAAGATTTATACGAAAATTGTCGTAATACAAGAGAATATGAACTACCGGAAACTAAGAATAATATTGAGACATCTAGCAAGAATTGAGAGCATTTTAAAAAGGATATTCCAATTCAGTTTTGTTTTACCTTCAACCACTCGCCCACGCCTCAAAATATGCCTTTCTTTAACATCATATGTATATTAACTTTTTGCCTTCTACATATGCTTATGTGAAATTACAATTAGTTATTTCGCTTAACTAAATATACAGGGTCCGCCATCTAACATTTTTTTTTTGAACTAGTGGTTATTTTGAGTGTGGTAACACTGATGTTACATCTGATTTGACAGAAAGTTAGTTTTATCCTTCCGCTGAACGAAAATGGTTGTGTATACGATTGAGGAATGGGCAGATGAGCGCTTGGCCGAAGACCCGGAATTTTACCAAAAAATCATCTTTTCCGACGAAGCTCATTTCCATCTACGTCAATAAACAAAATTGTCGTATATGGGGGACGGAAAACCCGCACGTGATCGAAGAGAAGCCAATGCATCCTCAGAGATCCTGGTGCGGATTTTGGGCCGGCGGCATCATTGGCCCATTTTTCTTCGAAAATGCGGCAGGAGCCGCCGTAACGGTCAATGGCGAACACTACCGCGCCATGTTAACGGATTGGTTCTTCCCGGAAATCGAAGAGGAGGACTTGGACAACATTTGGTTCCAGCAAGACGGCGCTCCGTGCCACACAGCCAACGTTACGATCGATCTTATGCGCACTGTTTTAAAAAAAAAAGTTACGTGGCGGACCCTGTAATTTCACACACCCAAACAATAGCAGTATATTTTAATAGCATCCCTGCAGGGTAATGTACTGTTACTAACTGTAAACCAACAAAAACATAGATTCTTCAAAATATAAAACGAACTAACAACAATCTGTTTCAGATACTTGTAATCGAGAAAGCAGCAGGGGAAAAACTGAGGAGAGCTTTAAAATGTGAATAAGAGGTGCATCTAAAGGTAAGTTCATATTTCATCTACATACATATATCCCAGTTAAGCATCTGGTATTTTTAACACGGCGATGTCCTCCGAACTGCTAATTGTTCGACTTCGACTATGCATCAGCTTTATACTAGTTAAATACTAGTTCAATGAGGTAGGCTGAACTTCTGTTTCACAAAAAAAAAAATTAAGATAAAAATAAATTCAAAAATTAGCTCCCTGCAGCGAGACTTCAACCTCACACGCAACACCGTTAATATCTAGTTACTCGGCTATTGTGGCGATGAAACGATGAACGATGCACTTTAACAGAGTGAAAAAAAGTGCCAGATTTAAAACAACACAGCTGGTATGATTTCATCTTTAAAATACTGGTATTTAACTAGAATTTTTGCATACTAGTCTCCGTTCTTCCTGCAGGGATGTCCTCTTTTCATACATACTTCAACACAACACACAATATATGCAAATTACGCTTACGCCGGCAGATATTTTTCACACTTAACAAAAACACCTTCTTTCAGTGTATTTAATGGTCGCCCATTACCGGAAGTAACGAAATTAAAATTTACTTTTCGGCAGACCGACATACATACGAGTACATACATATGTACATAGAACGAAATGAATATTTATGTGATAGTGAGACGACGATATCTTCACATGGATCATAAACAAAATCTACACGCAGACAGGTGGTCACCCACTAGAACAGTGGACGAGCAACGAAGGAAATATATACACAACTATTCATATGAGGCCATTAACCGCATTTACCGCCTTCACACAAATTAGGAATGGACATTTTTTGGTACGAGTAGGATAGGCACACACAGTCGTACATTCATATTTTTTGTAAATGGAATAAATTAATTAATTACAGTAGAGTTTTGTGAAAGATAAGCAGTTATAAAAGGAAATGTATGCGTATATGGTAATGAGATAAAAAAATATGGTATGAGATAAAAACTAATAATAGCGAAATATGAATAGCGAAACTATTCCAGAAATGAGGACATTTTAGCCATTTCCTACATTTTACTACAATCTACAGGTAAGTTTAAAGGAAAAAGTTTTAGAGAAAATTTTGCAATATTTTCTTTGTTCCTCAAAGCCTTGGGCTATAATAAAGGGTGTTTTTAGACAAGTTTTCAACAAGAAATAAAACGCATATAATTGAATGTTATGTCTAAGAATTTTTAATAAAGATAAGGACTTTCCCAAATTTTTTGAAAATGATTTCGTCAAGTGAACATCATTTGGAAGAAATTTGCTCCAGTGATTCCCTCTGCCCTTAGATCACATTAAATAATGCCTATTTGAAGAAATCAAGGTATATCAACAAAGGTTAGGAAAACCGAAATCGGTGGCCATCTCACTTTGGACCCATTCTCCGAACGTGTGACGCTCTTGATGATCGTTCAGGTTCAATTTTTGCACGAATTTTGTAGACGCAAAAACCGAGATCCTTTCGAAAAATCTTCCACAAATTAGTTGGACACAACTCCAATTGTTGCGCGCGACGAAAGATGGACTCATTCGGGTCTTCTTCGATACTCAGGCCCTCTGCGTCTGCGGTGCGCACTATACGGCGTGTCTCTAGGGATGAACATTACCCACTAGAGTAAACATAATTCGAAACGGATCCATGATTGCTCGAATTAACAGCTCTGTTGAGCGATTATACCGACCGAATATTGGACGCCGCATGATCCGAACGATTTTGGCAATAAATTTGGACACAGGAAGTTTGTTCATTGTTTAATAGCAAACCAAACTGGGAATAAATCAAGTATCAAGCTGTTAAAAAGACAAACTCCGAAAAAAGTATTGCCTCATTGAAAAACAAACGTCTAAAAAAAACACGCTTTATCAACTTCTTTTGATGATACTGAAGATAAAATAAATAAAAAATAAAAAATAATTTTAGTATGCCCATTTTTTGTTTTTTTTTTTTCAATATAACATTTATGTTTATTTTATTTTCTTCTATGAATTTTGTATGTACCAATGTATGTACGTATGTATGTTGCTGCGTAATGTTGTTTGGAATTTAAGTAATTCGAATCAATTGATTTTAATGATTTTCATGGCGTGTGCTCATTGTATATTTTTTTTTTATTGTTCTGCTTCTTTTCAGCATGGCGCAATTTGGCGGCGAAATTCTCACTTAAATTTGGGAGAGAAAAAAAGAATGTATGTACATATGTGTATGTGCATAAATGCCGAGTTTAGACCTTTGCGTGAATCAAAATAATCATTGCAACGAATAGCAGATGAGAAGCATATTATTTTGAAGTGTTCTTGCATAATTTTATTGCTGCTCTTTTGGTAGAAAGAAATAAATGTTTATTGTACATTTAGCCTAAACTCTAGTTGCGTCATCTAGGCTTGCATAATTTTATTGCTGCTCTTTTGGTAGAAAGAAATAAATGTTTATTGTACATTTAGCCTAAACTCTAGTTGCGTCATCTAGGTGTTATTTTTACAATATGCATTATTCTTTTATTAACCGATGAAAAAGGAGTTTCTCAATTCATCGCGTACTTATTATATATGACCACGCATAACTTTTTGCAGAGTGATTATTTTTAACTATTTTAAAATAATATTATATAATCTATTAGCCAAAAATTGATCCCATCGATTGCTGAAAAATATATTTTGACCAAAGAGTTAGGAAAGGAGGGATGATTCATTGATTTCAAAGTATAATCCCGATGCTATGTAATCGAAATCTTTTTCAGGATATGTGGACTGTAGAAATAAATTTATTAAAATCAGTCATCCTAATATTTATCACAACTCTTGATAACTGTATATTTATGTCAGGGAAATATCATCATAAATATATTGTCAGAAAAAGTTACAGAGTATTGAACGTAAATCGAAATTTTACAACTATTCATCGAATTCGTCCCGAGAAAAAAGTTTTAAAAAAAATTACAATAGGAAATTTGAAAAATTGGAAAAATCCTTCATCTTGAAATAATCATTTAAAAATTTGGTAATTGATTTCATAATTTACATATATCATATTATATAAAGTGGCTAGTTACAGTAAATATTTTGGAGGTGGATTTTGTTGTTCTAACCAAAATATTGAGCACATAGAACTCGGTTTACAAGTAATGAAAGAATTTCGAGAAAATATCGAAATTTTCTAATCAACGACCGAACTTCTGAAAACTATAAATAAAGAAATAAACCTCTCGAGTATCAACTTTTCCAAAAGCTTATTATAAGGTCACCATATCCAGGATATCTAAGACGAGTTGTAGCTAAGGCAGGGTAGAAACAATGGGGATGTTCTAACAACTCACTCATGCCATCGTCCCTGCACTTCCTATATCTGTCACCGCTTTTAATGCTCAATCTGCTTGCATGGAATGCCAGAAAGTAATGACTGGTATATTAGGACAACAACTACTATGCAGTTCTTCCATACAATTACAATAAACGTTTTTATTTACCATCTCAAAATTGTTTTCTCCCCTCTAAAGTTCCCATTCAGTCACTTGAGTCGCCCATGGGAAAATGTATTTAATATTACTCTTTGTTCTTTTGTACGAAATATTTAACTTTTATTAGTGTTTTTACTTAAAGTCAAATACAATGAAGTAAAAACTTACAGTCATAACGAATTACAAACTCCTAAATTCAAAAATTAAACATAAAGTTTTAATTTAAATTCTAAAAACTTATTTTTGACACTCCTAAACCATTTAGGCCATATAATTACAATCTTTTCAATATATGCTTAAATTGCAAATATTTTCAAATAAACTAATAACCGGTGTATTTTAATCACATTTCTAAATAAATGTATTTCCTATACATACAAATTTCTTGCTAATAAACAAACTGTGATTTTTTCAGGAATTTATTGTGGCGCTATTGAATTATTGAACGGAAATCATAAATACACGACAGTGATATATACTCTGTGAACCACCCAATGTCTGAATCATCATGGGAACTACTTTATTTTCAATTAAATCAGATTCCAAATTTTTCAATTCTATTAAAAATTAGTTTTTATACGTTCAAATAATTAATGAATAAATGAAATAGCGCGATTAGTCAATTAACTTTTTATTGCTGGCTGAAAGTAATTGATTAATCAATTTAATAAATTAATCACATTCAGTTTAATCAGAAAAAATTCGCTCGAATCTCTGAGGAACAGGATACCAAAGAGAATTATTTTTTCTTTGAATACTATGCAATAATTTCTTATTCTTCAAAAAAAAAAATATAAAAAATTATGACGAATCAAACGAGTTGAAAATTTTAATATTTCAGAAAAATAAAAATATTAAACTTAAGATTAATTATTTTTGTTTTTAATTAATTGTGAAGGCAATCGTTTCGAGCGACACAAAATTATTTTTCATTGATTATTTAATATAATAGATTATTTATCTGGTTTCAGTTAATCAACTTTTTCAATTAATTGATTTTTTACCATTTGATAAGTGTGTATATGACTGAACTCAAGCTAAATGACCGAACCGAATTTGATAAAAATTTTATTTGTAATCAAAAATGATTTGGATATGCATTTAAATTCAAAAAAAGTGATATTGTATAAATAAAAGATATAGTATAATATGGACATCAAACTGAAGAGATTAGTGAAAAACCTAATGAAAAAACATTTTTGTGCAGCGTTGACATCTGAAAATTATTATTTAATATGGGCAATATCTCAGCTATAATTTGATGAATGTTGGTTCACAAGTGCACAAGTGTTAAAGGTTTAGTCGTATAAACACGATCTATCGTATAATTTTACAAAAAAAGTCCAAAGGATACGATCTGGGTCACCTAGACGAGAGATTACGCGGCACCGAAATTTCTCTTGTTGAAACCACATATTATCCAAGTAGAGTTCTTCAATTGCAGGCCAAAAAAGTCCATATCTTCAGAAGAAAATATTTCCATTTTGAAATTATCGTTATTAATGCAAAACAAAAACATAATTTGTTGCTAATATACAATAAATAATTGATAAATAATAAAAATATTATATATACATTTTTTGGAAATGTGTTGGCAATTAATAATAGTATTTTTTAACAGTACAAAATATTAAATTCCGAGCAAAAACAATGCGGCATGATGTGATAAGACTATACTTTTATGTTTTAAAAATTGTGTATGCAAAAGCCTTATCTGTAAAACAGTTTTAAACAAATTTCTCGAGCTGAACAAACCACTCAAAGCAAAGCATACATATGTGCTATGTACATACGTATGTATAAATATTCTTGGATATGAAAATTAAAATTAAAAGTATGCAAATGTGTATACATATACTTATGAACAAATATTTAAATATACATTAAATGCATATATTCATACATATGTATGTATGTTTATCCGCTCATATCACAGTTATTATATCCGCTGTTTGGTCTTCAACTTGACCATAGAAAATCTGGTTCATGTCAGAGGATTAGTGGGGCAACTTTTACACACGTTCTACAAACACAAAATCACACAAACAACAAAACAACATATCAACAAACGGAATACATTAAAATGAAAAAAAAAGAAAACAAAATTCATTAAAACAATAATTATAGCGAAAGCAAGAACAGCAACAACAACAACAGCAACATATAAAACATGTCTATAAAAACGATCAACAACAGTTGCATTGCTTATTATAAATGTCCGTTAAAAAATAAAAATTAATTTCAAAAGAAATTCGAAATACAACGAATGGACATACGTACATATAGAGAAACATATGTACTCGTAGATATGTACGTATATAAGTGCGACAGCAAAAAGTGCAAACTCGAAACCATAGTCATACTTACTCGTATATATTATGGATATACATACGTGTATACATATAAAAGGGTAATTAGAGTATTTGTACACTTGCTTCTACCTAGATATACATATATGTATTCATATCTTTGCATATTTTCAGTAGTAATGAATGAATCCTATGCTGACAGCCAGCAGCAGCTGAGGCTAAACAAAAACTAGAGTGAGAATTCAATCCGATAACGAATCGCTATAAGCATATCACACATATAATTATGTATGTACGTGCAAACATATAAACATATACCATATAACAATAAGCCAGGGAAGCGTGACAAGAACGCCCGCCTGTTCGCCTGCCTGCCAATAGCATTGGGTATCATTTTACAAAATAAATTAATTTCTTATTGTAAGTTGAGCAAACATAATGACAAACAAAATTTGAAATGGATGATATTCGCTTCTTAAGTGGATCAAATGGTTTTGTTGGAAAAATGAAATTAATTTTTTAATGTTTATTTGATAAATAAAAACCAACAAATAATAATATACATAGGTATATCCATATACCAGGTGTGTTTGTTGAACGTTGCCGGTTTTACTAGTAGATGTCGCTAGCAATATGTATAAATTTCTATGATTTGGCATGTATGTAATTTTTTTCTATTAACATTAACCTATAAAAATACGCAAGTCACATTCCGCCAAAATAATAGCTTCATATTTGTTTACCTCAGTGAATATGTCGAGTTTCGTTCCAAGTAAATCGGATTTGCGGCATTCGTTGCATTTCTTATTTCATCAAAAGAAAAAAGCAGCTGAAGCTCACCGGTTGCTGGTAAAAACTTATGGTGAACATGCTCCAGTGATTAGAACATGTGAGACATGGTTTCGTCAATTTAAAAGTGGAGATTTCGATTTGACAGGCAATGAACATCCTGGTGCAGCGAAAAAGTTCGAAGACAAGGAATTGCAGGCGTTATTGGATGTTGATCAAACCCAATCGCAACAAAAATTGGCAGAAACACTACATGTGACTCGAGGAGCAATTTGCCAACGTTTAAAAGCCATGGGAAAGATCCAGAAGTATGGAAAATGGGTGTCACACCAGCTGAACGATAGACAAATGGAAAACCGTTTGTGAAATGCTGCTTCAATGTTTCGAAAGGAAATCTATTCTGCATCGAATTGTCACGGGGGACGAAAAATGGATTTATTTAGAGAACCTGAAGCGAAAAAAATCCGAAAGAAGATCCGCTGAAAAATTCCATGATGGAATTACGCATTTTATACTTTCAAATGCTTTTTCAATGGATTTTTTTTTACCGGAAACCTCCGATCTCGATGACACTCGGTATAAATATTGATTTGTAGATAACGCTCAATTGGAAATCCCTCGGCCTGACACATAGATGGCGCTACTAGAATTAAATCCATATGATTTTTAGCTAGCCCTAGCCTTCAAACGACACGTGAATAAATTTGACTGCTGTCGGATCATTTGTTTGTGAATTACATATAGCATTTTGAGGGAAGCAAATTTCGTTATTGTGAAAAAAAATGGATAAAGAGGAATTTTGCGCAAGTTGATAAACTATTGCTTTTTGAAGGAAAGGAAAAAAACACCAAAAAATATTCACAAAATGATTTTGAATGACCGTAAATTGAAATTGAATGATATAACAGGCACTCTAAAGATATCAACCGAACGTTTACATCAAATCATTCACAAAAATTTGGGTAAGAGAAAGGTCTGTGCAAAATTGGAGCCGCACGAGCTCACTTTCGACCAAAACCAACGACAGACTGATGTGATGTTCAAGCGTAATGAAACCGAGTGAACTTAATTCTCCAGATCTGGTCCTATTTCCTGTTCTCAGATCACAAAAAAATGCTTGCTGGAAAGAAATGTTCGCCGAATGAAGGGGTGATCGCCGTAACTTAGGCATATTTTGAAGCAAAGCACAAATCGTACTATAAAAATGGTATAGCAAAGTTGGAGGGTCGCTAAAAACAGTTTATTACCCTTAAAGGGAACTATATTAAATAAAAAAAACGAATTTGGCAAAAAAAAAATGTGTTTTACGTAGGCCGGGGACTTTTCAATTGCCCTGTTATGTGTATAAAATACCAAATTTCACCCAAAACCTAATACCTGAATCCTTTGTATGGCGTCTATATGTTATAGTAGTCCGAACTGACTGATTCCATCAAAAGATCAATGCAGTATAAGAATACACATCTGCTTACCAACTTTAGTTGAAATATCTCAAACACTGAGGGACTTCTGGTGCCATCATTATAAATTCTGGTGGGTACAACTCTTCTCTTACTGGTACTTACATGTTTCGGACTAAAGTTAATATACCATTTCATGTTCATAAAAGGTATGCAAAAGCCAGTAATTATGTCTTGTACTCAAATTATAACATAAAATCATAAAATTATTGTTATTATATGGTAAAAGTAAGCGTAAATGGCAAATTACGTAGGTATGTACATACAGATATGATATGATATGAATATTAAATATACATATGTACATATATATGTACAACTGCAAAACAGCTCACTGCAGGCATGAATGAACGTAGCATAAAATAATTAAATGAAATGGTCAAATACTCACAATAATTGGAGTAATCACTTAATAATCAAATTAAATCAAATTAAACCATTTAAAGGTAAATATGAAGAAATAGTAAGTAATTAAATGAAAAGTAAACGAAACAAAAATGATTGCAAAGGCATAAGTGAATACGAGGATTGCCTTTTATATTTTGAGATTAGCGAGCTAAAACAAATACGAAACATCGAAAATCGCTTTATTGTTCTTCAAAATATTTTTTCATTAATATCTATGCACTTTTGCATGCGTTTGAACCAATTGTCGAAGCGCTTTTGCTACTCCCATTGAAGTATCTCCGAAACATGCCTTCTGAACGAATCAACTGAAGAGGCCTTCAGGTGTCGAAAAACGTTGACCTATCGAATTTATTCGATGCCAAGCCAGTACTATACGGTGGATTACTCATCATATCGATGTTTTACGTGCTCAAAAATGCAGTTGTTTCAGACGATGTGTGTGAGAGCTCGCAACACCGTCTTCGGCAGTTGGTTTTCCTGATTTCTTGAAAGACAACAGGCAAACCAATAGTTGTTTACCACATAGAAGTTACGTTGTTCTAGTGGTACGGTTGCGTCACGTCTTTAAAAACCCATACAGTCGACTGACGTAAACTTTCCAGCTTTCGCGTAAATCCACGATTCATCACTTGTCACGATGTCATAAACGTGTTTCGAAGCATCGCTATCGTGTTTTTTTTTTAACGTTTCTCTCGACCAATCGACATCAGCCTTTTTTTTAGGCGATTGACAAATTGTGTAGGATTTTTTTACAGTCTAATGTCCATGCAATATTTAATGTATGTATGCTGATCCCAATAATGCCTCCAGTTGCCTCAATCTCACGATGGGTCACATGACGGTCTTGCAGTATCAGTTTGATCACAGCTTCAATAGTTTCCGAAAAAACAACTGATTTTGGACGACCTTCACGAAAGTCGTCTTGGATTGATCTACTATTGAGTTCACCATACCATCGCTAAATACTGTTCCTTGATGGAACTTCGTCGCCAGAAATTGAATAAAGTTCTCGATGCACTGTTGCTGAGTAAATCCACGTCGAAAGTTGTGAGAATTTTCGCGATTTAATTTCATTTTTTTGGCCGAAAAGAACATTTTAAGTTTAAGTTTGTCACGGTCTACCAGATAAAATGGATTACTGCGTATACTGCGACATGTTTAATAGTAGTTATAACTGATAGAAACCTTTGGAACAAGAAAATACCAGCAAGCACCGACTCGATTCATTTTTATGGTATATGGACAGGTCAAAACTAAATAAAAGGGTCGGTGGCGGAGTTTACTCAAAGGATCTTGGTATCTTCAAATCCTTTCGTTTACCGGATCACTGTAGTGTTTTTCAGGCGGAATTGGTGGCTGTCAATTGTCTCAGCTCAATGATGCTCTCATATAATCGTGTCAATATTTTTTCGGATACCCAGGCTGCATTAAGAGCCCTGTAACAGGGTCTGTAACAGTGAAATCTCAAACCGTAGAGGACTGCCGCAGATCACTTAACGTAAATGCTTAGCAGTCCTCTCTGAATCAGGTCTGGATACCTGGGCACAGTAACATATCGGGTACAGAGAATACAGACGAGCTTGCAAGGAAGGGCACTTCCCTTCCAATTTCCTCATCAAGGAAGAGTTTGGGAATTCCGCTCTCCATTTGTAAGCTTAATATAAGAGAGTTCTTCATCAAAGATGCTGACTTAAGTTGGAGAAATTTGAATGCGTGTAATGTGACCATAATGCCAGAATGGAACGGAAAAAGGTCACGTGATCTTATTGAACTAAAAAGACAGGAGATATCTAGAGAGGTTGGGCGTACCATCTAATGACTTCTGCAGAAGTTAGTTACAGACAAGCCACTTTCTCTGCGAATTCCTCGTACTTTGGAGGAGTAGGTTGACATCTCTGGGGGTGGCAACTTTTGCAGACCTGCGCGAGATAGCGAGGGCCGAAAAGCAGTTTTCCAAATGTACCCGCTTGGGGCTTGTGTGAGTTCATGCCCGGCACCCACTTCAAGTCCTAAGTATGTATGTATAACATCAAAAATGTAAAACTTTACGATAAAGTTATCAGTTGCCAGATTGCAGCACTAGGGCTGCCAAATCCCGAAATATTAAACGCAACCCTCGTAAAACAGGCAATCGAAAGCTGTGACTGTGAGTGTGTTTGGGAAAACTCGCAACGAAAGCTGCTCGAAATCAATGTGAAAATTCGAAAAAAACATTTGAAAAAATGAGTATAAAATACCAAAAATAATAATAGTAATGAAAAAGCGTGAAAAAAGAAATAGAAAAAAGTTTTTACAATTTTATGTTGCATGTGCGCATGTGTTTGTGTTTATGTGGGATAATACGTATGCGCTGTAGCGCGTAAACACAAGCAGTGGAGCAAACAAACAGAAACCAAACTATTCATTGGAGCCAAGGAACAGGGAGCGGAGCAGGCAGCGCGCTGATAGTCAACAATGGAAGGTAGCTATTTACTGCCTAGAGCTACATATAGCTTGAATTTTTTTTTTTTTCCTTTTAATCTTTTTTTTCGCTTTTTTAGGTGGGGAAATGGTTGGTAAATAGAGGAAGCAGAGGGCCGACAGCGTCAAAGAGTGAAAATAAAAATAACAAATACTATTATCAAACTAAACTTGGTCGTAGAGGCAGAAGACGAGCGCGCGGCAGCCAGTCGCTTGATGGTACTTGTAGACAATGACAACAGTTGTGCTGCACTGCTGCAACGTGGACAAACAATTGCAAGTCAACGAGGCAAAGGCCAAGCGTAAAATACATACACACATAAACGAACACACAAAGTACTAGTTGATGTTGATGATCACAATGATGATGATGATGATGACGATGTTGATAATGGTTAGCGCATAAACACTGTTGATGGTGATGGCAATGACGCTAGCTTTTAACTATGGCCGGTGATGAGATTGTGCCAACGGGCTCAGGAAGTGCACGTCACGAGTGATGACGAATTATACTTGCTTCATATTATACATACAAATATACAAAAAAATATATATATATATTTATTATTTATTAGTAAGTTTTATATGGAAATCTGCTGGCATTCTTCTTCTCTACAATATAAAGGTCTGCAACTTCAACGAACAACGAACAACGTACAATGGGCGACAACGCACGGATTTATTGATGTCTCCTCAACATTAAGTACATACATCTGTATTTACATATTGTTGACACTCTACACATATGTGTATGCTATTAATATAGACAAATAATAAAATTTTATTTGACGGGAAGGACGTTCCAACAGCGACAATACAACGCACCCATCAGCTAACTGCTTTAGCTCTAGCTCTCACTAAAGTATTTATGCCAAGCGCGTATAGATTTTGTATGGCAGAACCTTTTATGTCATGTGCACACACATACATATATATATATGTATTTTATAGTACAAAAGCATTTATGGTAGTTGTGTGGGCCACAGTTGAGATGGAGGGGCGTGGGGGAGGAGGTTGTAAAAGCAGCTGATGTGTTAGGCGGCAGCGACGTGTTGTCTTGCTGCAATGTCTGCATAGTGCCGCGACGATCTCACTGATTTGCATGCAACTCACATATTTTTTCCTCAGTAAAACTGGCGGGGATTTTTTTTTTCTTTTTTTTTTTTTTTGTTTTTGATGTTGTTGGAAAAGCAGTGTTGGCATTTAAAGTAATTACATTTTACTTGGTTTTATTATATGTACATAATATTCTTGGGATATGCATATATTAAATTGTCAGGCATATTAAAGAAGGATATGCTTTTTTGTATAGAAAATTTACTTTTCAATAATTGCAAACGGAAATAAGTAAGAAACAAACAAACTTCCGAGACAGTGTAAAGAACAAAATATATGAAGAGGGAGCTATATTTTTTTTTTTAATAAATAATACCATTGTTGATTCATATAGTAGTTTATTTGTAATTGTATGTATTAATTAAATTAAAACTTAAAATAATTTGCTTCTAATTTTTCTGTTTTTTTTATAATTTTTTTTTAATATTTTTTTATAATACTTTTATATATTTTTTTAATTTTTAAAATTTGTTTATATTTTTAATAGTTTCTGTCTTTTGTTTATTATTATTACTTTTTTATTGCTTTATAATTTTTTATATTTATTTTTACATTTATTTTTGTTATTTTTTATACTTTTTTATAATTTTTAAATTTTTTTTATATTTTTTTATATTTTCTTTTATATTTTTTTAATTTTTTTTTAAATTTTTTTATATTCTTTTTAATAAGTAAATAAATTGATTTACAAAGATTGCTCAAGGCTATTTATTTTTATCCAAAAAACAATTACATAAATAATATCTATTAAATTTTTATATCTTTTTTAATTTTTATATTAAACTTAAATTATTTTTTTATTTTTATTTAAACACACGTAAAGAAATGATTAATTTCTATTCATAATTTTGGAGTTTTTCAAAGTGTCTTCAATTATTTGTAGCGGAATAAACAAAAAGTTAATATTAAAAAATATCTATTTCATAAGCGAAAAAAAATTATAAACACACAACTTTCTATGCATATATATTTTTAAGTTTTGTTGGTTTTTCGTAAATATATACGTATGTAATAAATAATACATTAAATTTTCAGGTATTTTTAATATATATATATATATTTTTAATTACCAACATTAATTATATAAAACAATTATATATTTTGTATACATATTTTTGAAATTGATTTTAATATTTATTAAACATTATTATTTTTGAAAAAATGTTAAAAACTGAGCAACAATTTAAACAATTTTTCAATTTTTTTTTTAAACATTTTATTATTCTTATTTTATAATTTGTTGTTTGATCTTTTCTTATAATTTTTTTAAATATTTTTTTATAATTCTTTTATATATTTTTTTAATTTTTAAAATTTGTTTATATTTTTTAATAGTTTCTGTATTTTGTTTATTATTATTATTTTTTTTTATTTCTTTATAATTTTTTATATTTATTTTTACATTTATTTTTGTAATTTTTTATACTTTTTTATAATTTTTATATTTTTTTATATTTTTTTATATCTTTTTTATATCTTTTTTATATCTTTTTTATATTTTTTTATATTTTTTAATATTCTTTTTTATTTTTTTATATTCTTTTTTATTATTTAATATCTTTTTTAAATTTTTTAATATCTTTTTTTAAATTTTTTATATTTTATTTATATTTTTTTATATCTTTTTTAAAGCTTTTTTAAATTTTATTTAATTTTTTTATATCATATTTATATTTTTTATATTTTGTTTATAACCTTTTTATAAGTTTTTATAATTTTTTATGATTTTTTTATAATTATTTTTATTTTTTTATAATTATTTTTATTTTTTTATATCTTTTTTCAAATTTTTTATATTTTATTTATATTTTTGTATATCTTTTTTAAAAAATTTTTATATTTTATTTATATTTTTTTTATATCTTTTTTAAAATTTTTTTATATTATATTTAATTTTTTTATATTTTGTTTATAATTTTAATTATATTAATTTTTTATATCATATTTATATTTTTTTATATTTTGTTTATAACCTTTTTATAATTTTTTTAAAATTTTTAATGATTTTTTTATATTTTTTAAATATTTTTTAGTTATTTTTTATATATTTTTTTAAACTTTTATATATATTTTTATATATGTATTTATATTTTTTTATATTTTTATATATTTTTTTATATATACAATATTTTTTTTTTATATATTTTTATAATTTTATAACTAATTTTTTTTTTATTTTCTAATTAATTTTTTAAATTTTCAGCAATTCCTTCGAAGAAAATTGAAAAAATGTTTATGAAGTTTTAAAGATTTTATTAATTAAAATAGCTATTTGATTAATTGGTACTAAAATATTTAGTTAATTCAATAATTATTTAAGATGCTTTCTTAATCACAAATAACTAATTTTTAATATATTTTTCTATTACAAGTTTTTTTTTTAATTTTCATATTTTTTAACATTATTTTTATTATTTTTTTTTATTTATTTATATTTATTTATTTTTTTTTTATATTTATTTATATATTTTAATATTTATTTATATTTTTTTATTTTGCATATTCTTTAAATGTTTTATATTGTTACATTTTTTAGTTTTTTTTTTATATTATGACACCTTTTATAGTTTTTTAATATTTTTTTTCTTAATTCTTTATATTCTCTATATTTTTTAACTTCTTCCGAATTTTTCCAAAAACAAATTTTTAAATAAGTAAGCAACAACAACAAAAATGTAAGGTTGAAATGAAAAAAATACACATACAATCAAAATAAAAGTAAAAATATCAAGGATTCTTTTTCAACAGTTAAAATGGCGAATCACGAACAAAGAAAATTGTGAAGTCCAGGAATAAAATCAATTTCAAATCTTCCTACATATGTATATTTAACGGTTTTTTCCAGACAAATTGCCGGCAAAATCTTTTTCGTATTGCAAACTTGTGACCAAAATCACTAACCCTCCAATTAATATTTCAATAAGAAGGGGAGAACATCTTATGAAAGTAATTGGAGCCAAACCAAATAAAAGCACAGCATGAAAGCGAAGAACGAAACACGCGCAGTCATAAAAGAAAAAAGAATGGTGTTGAAATAGTATACCCAAGGGGAGTAAATACCATTAAATTAAAAAAATATATTCTGCAAGTACATCAAATACTGCCAAATAAAATCTTTGGAGGGTTAAGAAGAGAGCCAAAGGATGTATAGCAAGTGAAAAATAAAAACGTGTGGTTTACTTTTAGGTTTGTATGGCTCCTCGGCAGTGAAAACCAACCACCACTGGAATAAAGGTGGAAGTCAAATAGTAATAAGAAAATATATCTATATACATACAAATGTACATAATTACGTTACTTGTAAATGTACATATGTACACGTATGTATGTATATTTGGTTGTAGTAAAAAATTTTTGTGTCCAATTTTTTTTTTTTTTTTTTTTAATCAAACAAACGAAACAACACGCCACGCCACTCAGCTTGTGCCGTCTAGACCACCAAAAATTTATTTTTCTTTTTCTATATTTTCATATAAATTATTCTGGTTTCATTTCAAGTTATGAAAAGTGTGGAATTCTTAAACGTTTGAACGCACACACGCTATTCCAAATATGTCTACAACTGACAAATTTTTCGATATTTTATACATAAGCATAAATTTATGGCAAGCGAAAATGGTGTTAATGTGAGGCAGATTTCGTTATGGCACATGTAATAGCATAAATGATTTGGTATACGAATGAATGATTATTGGCATTATGCTTGAATAAAATATTTGGAGTGAAATAAAAATATTGTAATTTTATTGGTGCGAAATTGTAAAAGCTTGAGAATTTTTGAACACAAATTTTCATGACATAGATAGTAAATGCACATGATTGATTTTGTTTTTATTGTTGTTATTGTTTTTTATAGATTCAGCTTTACTTGTAACATTTATAGTCGTTTTTCTATGCATAAATTTCTAATTATTCATATTTGTTTTTAATGTTGTTTGTATTTAGTATGACCATAACCTCATGTGTATACGAAATTATACATAAAATCTGAAAATTTCTCAACCGTCATTCGATTGCAACGCCAATTAAAAAATTACAATGCAAAAGCGAAAGTCCATAGAAATCCCCAAAGGAATTAAAGTTCGCAAATATCGCTTAATGTAAGCTCAATCAACGCTGTAAGTGTGTGTGTGTGTGTGTGTAAGCGAGTATACAAGTATAAAGCACAGCATAATTGCATTACAACAATTTGCCTTAGAGCCGGCAATTTGACAAACACACACAAATAAAAGGAGGGCACACATGTAGCATGAATGCCGTGATCCCAGCAATGCGCACGTCCCAATATAACCACCACCGCATACACCATTCCCACCTTACCATACATGTTACTCGACGCTCGGCGCTGGTAGGTATGCATTGCACCATTTCTGACTGATTTCAAATATCAAGTGCATTCTGCAACAACAACAAAGTACATAAATAATGCAAACTATAAAAAGCCATTTTCATAGTCCAATGTTTTCAACCTTCCTGCTGTCCTGCACGCAAGGCAGAAGTGGCAGTTCTAAAAGTACGGAAAAAAGAGGGTGAACGGGAGGTAGAATATTACGTTGTGTATGTATAGTTTTTAATTTCATTTTCAGGCAAGAAAGAGAAAATGCAATATAAAAATCGATTGTCCTTGAGGAAGAAGTAGCCAACACGCCGCAGGCAGCTGGTGGATGGCAAACAGCAAAGAACATGAAACGCATAGCAAGTTCGTGCACGAGTCAAGCATACGGAAGTCGAGCCAGCTGACGGCCATGTAGCAATACATTATATACATACATTTGTAAGTATGTACATATGTTTAGTGTGGTTAAACTGCATGAACCTTATTGATTTTTCAATGTTGGTTGGTATATATTATAAAGAAATTTGGAGCGCTTGCAGTAATATACCTTAATTATTTTTATTTACAAAGAGTGTAAAACATTTTTGATTTTATGCGTAACATTTTTTCCACGAAAAAAAAAACGCTCTTACTCTAACCAGATCCTACACATTGTTTGCATGCATTTACATTTCATATTCGTCGCTTGACTGATTTAGCCGCACCCAAAGTGTCTGCCGCATGCTTCTTGGTTTTACTCTGCATTCTAAAGCGGCATCAGTCATGTCGTCAATATGCCAGATATATTTCACATTTTTTTTTTTTTTCATTTGCTGGAACACATAATTCCATATGCATTATTAATCAACACATTCCTAACCACATATACCACACCTTGATTGTCGTTCTACTCCTTTTTGCAATTTAACATACAAATCATAAATTTAAGCATTTTGTGCACTCACCTGCCATTACCGTATCGGCGAGATTATATTTGGTACCAGTTTTTGGAAAATCTTTCAATTTTCGATTCGTCAGTATGAGTTCACCGCTTAGGTGTGCCTCCTCCAGGATGCGCTCCAGAGAACGCGCTAGCTGGGAATGTGCCATACTGCCCATACTGGCACTTAGTCCACCTATGCTCCCGCTGGTGCTATGGAGGCGATTATAGACGGCCGCTGTTGCAGCCATCCCGATTTTGTAGGCGTGGTTATGGATGGGTAATTATTTTTTATTTTTAATTTTGATTTTATCTGCTTTTGTATACTAACAAATTAGTAGAATGCAAAATTTTATTTCACTTTGGCATTATTTCTCTATATTCATACATATTTATTCACATTGCCATTTATACTAAGCATAAAAGAGCATTTCTTTAGAATTTTTCGCACTCCTTTCCTTTCTCACCCAAACACACACTTTCCAAGATTTTCCAATTGAGAAAATCCAACAAATGGTCCGCGAACACTAATAATTTCATTCAAAATTCTATCAACGAATGAAGCCGCAGAAAACTCATGAAAATTATAAACAGCGACAGAGAAGCCAACCATTTGTTTACCAGGAACGTCTCGTGTTGCCAAACGCCTCAAAGAAAAATAATGCACAACATAATGAAAGAAACAACTATTATATGCTAGCGCTCTCACGCAAGATAAATTGTTGCTTTGATGATGTCCAAATCTTTCGAGTTCGAATTGTGGATTATCAAATAAAAGCCTCGTTCTCTTCTACATAAATAAAAACACAATTTACTAATCATCGAACTCTCTAAATTGTGTCCCTACCGAGTGATCTACTCTACTGCGTATGCTGCTGTGTTGGCCACCGCTCTTATATACCTTACAGTTTCACTCAACTATCTTCAGCAGATTCTTTCTAAATGTTTCTGATAGTGAACATTCGATATATGCGCTTTAGAACATGCTTAAGCTATCGGTCTCTACCTTTTCTCCTACAATGGTAATTGCTTTTTTGCGACTATGTTAAAATAATCTCCTACATTAATAACTTAAAAAATCGTGCCAGAGAGAAACACAATCAATATTTTTTAAATTGGCAATTTGTAACCGGTGAAGCTCCTACTACATCAAATGGAGAGTGGGTGAAATTTATATTACCTGCCTTGGTTTGACCGCAATTAGGAAAAATTCTTAAATTTTAATATTGGTCTGACTAGGTTTCGCATTGCAATGTAACCATATCCATTACATTCCCATATTCCTAAAACATAAAAAAGCGACATGAAATAAATTTGGAGTGAATCAGATCGATGCTTATAAGAGCTATTGAGATCACACATTTTTAATAAACAAGTTGGTTAGAACTCTATCAAATCCGAAAAATGTACTTCAGTAAAACAAGTGCAATAAAAAGTAGCCTCTCCCCATATCGCTGGAAATATTAAATTGAGACAAGTGATAAACTACTGGCAGCTTTTGTTTTTCACTGACGTGTTGCTGCTGTCAAAAGCAATTGATGTGAGAACTCATTTTGCTCTCTCATTAAATATTGGACGCGGCTTTAGTTGATTGTTGGTGACTTGTTTTCTTTAAATGGATAAATACAACTAAATTTATGATTCCTTTTATTTGTAATATAAAATGATTGGTGCTGAAGCGACAAAAGAATTAGAAAACAGTCAAGAAAGTTGAGCAGAAGGTAAGGACTGTATGAAACAAGTTTACTCTACTAATCAGTTGTCACTTACAGGTTATGTTCTTGTGCTTCCCAAAACTCTCTCTGCTGCTGTAGGACCGAGAATCAAATATACGTAGTCCATTCCAAAATACAATTGCCTGTTGATACAAGTGTATAAAAACCAACATTGTCGGCATGATTGACCGGCTGTACAAACTAATTTGGCTTGCCGTTCATATTGTTGTCAGCATATATGAAATCCTATGCTTTCTGTATTTACGGTTTCAAACTTTAATAATTTGGTCATATGACTTTTGGCAAAACAGTGCAACTATAACCCGCCGCGACCGCGCATATTTATTAGATTGCAAGGTTGTATTAACAAAGTTGCCTAAACATTTAAATTTGATCATTGGACCTGATCAATTGGGTTGCGTGAATGAGTCAGTTGTTACACGCATATTATCTTATGCCCAAATACTCGGTATAGATTGCGTCAGTTTATATGATGTACGTAGTGAAGGTGTTTCCGTAGAGCAGATATTCAAAAGACGAAAAGCATATTGGAAGGAGTTACAACATAACCAATTTGAATGGGGCCCGGAAGAGTGTAAATCGATAACAAAGGATATAAATAAGAATGGGTGCAATGTAAATGGATACGTGAAAAATGGTGACATAGTCGGTGAAAATGTCAGTTTATGCAATGGAAATGCATATAAAAATAATTCAAGTGCACATATAAAAGTGAGTCAAAATTTTATGTACCCTAAATTAAAAAAAAATTGATCTAACCCGTCATTTTGCTGATGTGTGTGTTATCAGTATCACGAAAATACTATGCTGAAAATCTGAAAGAGGCGTTATCGCTGATATGTTAATCAAACTTCCTCCGACATCCGATTTGATAATTACGTCTGACTGTATTTCATTTAGTTTTTAATTGCTACGTACTTATTTATTTGATTTCATATAAAATTTTCAATTAATTTTTTTTTTTAGGTTTATCAAATTAGTAACGAAGATAATCGCCCTTTGTTAGCGAAAATCTGCCGAGAACTTTTTGAACAACGTAATACCTCAAATGTGCAAAAACTACTCGCCGACCGTAAACAACTAGAACAACACATCACCGAAAAGTTGGCGGATAATATGCAATGGGATATTGTAGATCCTGAATTGAGTATAATATTCAACAGAGACACATGTAGTTTCGGCGTGCTCCCATGGCAGACACGCTTCACCGAATTCCACACTTTTGAGACTGGACGTTATATGAATGCTGAAAATTTTGCCAAGGTTCTTTATAAATTTTCGAAATGTGAACAACGTTGGGGGAAATAGACGCTAAATTTATAACAAACTACCAAGTATGGGGAAAACTATGTGAGATGGGGTAAATCAATTAGCTTATGTATAAGAAAAAAATGGGTGTGCAATAACTGAACACAAGTTACTGTACCGCTTACATCATTCGATTGTGCACACAATTTTAGATTACATACATACAAAAAATATTTAATATTTATATAAATTAAATTTTAATATTATATATACAATTTTTTTTTCTGTTAATGTGCTAAGCTAAATGTATAGAAACAAATTCAATCACATTTTTTGTTAGAACACAGTGAACATTGTAAAAAAAATTTCATCGAAATATGCATTAGTGTATCATTATTTTATTGCATATCGATGTCTGTATATAAAATACAAGGCTATGCAAAATTTAACAAATCGTCTTTTTTTAATTCTAATTTGAAAATTTTCATACTTATCACATGCAGCCGGAGCATAATCACTTCGTAGTATTCGATCAATTCTTTAAGCGGGTTAGACTTCATGGGATTACACGATATACCATAATGTGATACGAATTGAAGGACGCAATGGAGCAAACACTTCAATTTCTGGACTTGAACCTTCAGCCTTTTCCCATGTAGGTATTAATACCATTCCCAAAAAATTACGATAATTAACTGATGAATCATATGATTAGCAGAAATTTATATTCGGACAACACTTTTCTCTCAAACTAAATATTTTGCATTTTTAATAGGTATAAAAAGAGCTATAAATAATTTCTATTTATTATTTCACTTCTTTTATATGTTAGTTGTAATCGGTTCCTCATTAAATTTTCCCATACTAAATATTAATAATCATATCATTAGAGAAGGAAAAGTTAAGAGTTTGGATGATACATATAGATATTTGTTGTTCTAGTTGTTGAAGTCGTAAAAATATTCCACAAAGTAATTTTCGGGGAATATTGCGGGAGTCACAGTTTTTGGCCTGATAATAATCCGGGTCGTTATGGTCATGGCAACCATGGCTAAATTCTTGAACCCCTAACCCGCAAGACAATGATTTATGTTGTTGTTGTTGTAGCCAAAAATTTTTTTTCACAAATTATTTTTTGGGGAATGTTGTTGGAGTGACAGTCATTGGCCGGATGCAAATCCTGTATAAAGTCCCGACTGTCGCGGGAACTTTTTGAAAATTCAACAAGCTAATCTTATTCCTCTTATGTTATCATTATTTGTTTGTCACATTTTAAATACATATGTACATATTTATATTGTTAACGGGACCGTTACATAGCTTGCGGTCACCGTATTTAGTATAAATAGAGAAGTTCTCCAAAAAGCGGAAGACGGTTTGCAGACGTGCTAAGCAACACAATAATAAAACATAAAGTTATCAAGTTGTCATAACGTTATTTAATATTAACATTATAATATCACTACCACACATAAACAATAAAGATACATTTTTATAATTTGATTAAACAGATGACCTCGGTAGCTCTCCTTTCCATTGCTTTTCAAAGTGCACTTCCTCTTTGCCAAACATTGAAAGTTATGACATCCAAAAGTTAAAACAGTTTGAAAGCTTTGGTATGCTGAAATGTTAATATGCCGAGTTTGTAATTATTGATTTAAGCCCTTTAAATTATAACAAAACAAGACTGAAATTATATAAACTAGGAGTATGTATATATATATGTATGTATGTATGTATATATTGTATATATATTTATGTTTTAATATATATATATGTATATGCATATTGAAGTTGGCAAGGAATTATTATTCTTCTGTGTTAGAGACCTTTTCCTTGCTAACATCAAACGAATTTAATTTCTCCAAAAAATATTCTTGATTTGTGTGCAAATCCGACATACGTCCTTTAATGTCCTCGACCTTATTA
Organism: Ceratitis rosa; assembly: GCA_037013455.1. Taxonomy (NCBI): domain Eukaryota; kingdom Metazoa; phylum Arthropoda; class Insecta; order Diptera; family Tephritidae; genus Ceratitis; species Ceratitis rosa. The sequence goes on along the minus strand of JAWMAG010000011.1, from coordinate 6,928,396 downwards.
TTTATTGAAACCATGCTTTGTAAAACACTATTGACGAACACCTCACTACGGTTGCGTATCTGACGTAGAAGCTCAGCAGTGTTCGTAATGTCGCCATTCGTAATCGAGATTTGACGCCAAATATAGCTGCTTTCATTTTTTATTGTGCTGTTAAGATTGTCCATTGCTTCCGTTTGGGTGCGATTGAAGTTGTTGTTCAGTTCTTTTAAAAACATTACCAATTCATTGACGATCTCCACACGCTGTTTGTCAAGTAAGTCATTAAACTGTATAGAATATACATTTTCTGTATTGTTTTGCAATTCAATTTTCGATTTACAGAAGCCCTCGACACTTTTATTAGAATTTTCGGGATTTCCGCTAATTATTTCGTAAACAATGCCCAACCAATATGTATGTCTCTCGATGTCCTTCAAAATTCTATCCGCGTCTATGCGTTGTGTTTCCGCTGTTAGCTTGATCATTGTCGTAATATCCGAATGAACTTTGAAAATATATTGATAAACATTGATCAGATCGATTTTAAAATTTGCATACATACATATGTATGTACAATCCAATCTACTCTATTTGAACTCACCTCTATCTGCATTATTCTTTAGTATGGTCTTTGTATTTTCAATTGCGCTAAGGGTTTCGTTTGTTAGCATTGGCAAGCATATATTCTTTTTCTCTTTTATCTTGTACTCGCAACTCTTGAACGCCTGCCGCTAACTCGTCGAATTTCATAAGCAATTTGTTTTCGAACTCTTTGTTTATTGGACTGGACGGCGGTCTACTAAACCACGCCCGATAATAATTTAAGATGCTTAAAAGATCTTGTACATTCGTTGATATTTTCATTATTTGTTCATTTATATTTGTGATATTATCTGCCGCTTTTTCGACGACGATACTTGTTGGCAGTTGCTCCATCGGTTCCTTTTGTTGTTTACACGCCGTCTGCGCCATTAACTGTTTTGAGGTATCCAAAAGAATCTCAATATTTGCCGATATTTGGGTTAATTGTTCGGTTATATCTGGTTTATTCTCCGCTGTTTCCTTTATTAGTCCTTGTGACGCAGGCATTTGCTGTGGCCATAACATTTCCCGATTAGCTGCTGTCATACTTAAAATTGATGGTGGTACTGGACGTTTATAATACTCGTCGAAGTGTACTTCCGGCTATAAGATAATACGTGTTTTTGAAAGTGGGAATTTTGTGAAATTATAGGTTATGTAGGGTGTCTTAATTTACCTTTTTCAAACGTAATTCATTTTGCTTTAGTTGCAACTCTAAACCATGAATTGACGTCGCCATGTTTCTCTGTCCATTTTTCAACAACTCTCCCAGTGCTCTTTCGCGCATTTCGTGTCGCTCCAATTTGTTTTCTATAAGATTCAGCGCTTGGATGACTGATCTCAATGTTTCACTAAGATCTCTAATCCCCTGTCTGAAATGAAAATGCACATGTACATGTGTAGTAAAATGATTGAATGATACCAGCGCTATCCCACATCTTGAGTATGTCGAGTTGGTATAGGAAAAAACAATTATTTTCACCGACCCGCATTTGTGAATGGAGTACCATCGATTTCCAATGGCACTCCGACGTTTTGATAAAACTGAAAGTGTTGGGTTCTACACGACTCGCATTGAATTTAAGCATCATTTGGGAAATACGAGTACAGCAGCAGAAAATCAATCATGCACAGTTTTAGTTTCGTCGATTTTGTTCCGATAAATTTGCTCCACGGCGTGGAAGCCCAGATGTTGAAAATGTCGATAAAATAATGGAGATCCTTGAGTCTGACCGTGATGTGAGCACTGTTTCGATTGATCAGGAGCTAAACATTGCTCAAGAAGAAGTTTGGAACCACTTGAAAAAGGCTGAATACACAAAGAAATCTCGATGTATGAATGCCACATAAGTCAAGAAGAAATGGATTGTGATTGGTGAAGAAAAGTGGATCACATATAGCAACTAGAAAACGGTCGTGGTCGAAGGGCAGTTAGCCGGCACAAATGATTCCCAAGCAAGAATTGACGGCCAGAAAGATTTTGTTGTGTATTTTGAGGGATTGGCAAGGAATCATCCACTATGAGCTCCTTTCCTACGGCCAATCGGTCCTGTTCTGTCAGCAATTGGACCCTCTGAAATTGCTTATAACCGTCCAACTTTGATCAACGGGAAGGGAAACGTGTTTCATCAGGCGAACGCCAGAACACACACATCGATAGTGACTCACCAGAAGCTTCAAGAACTGGAAGAGTTGGAAGGTGATTGGTTCACCTTATAGTCCGGACTTCGCACCAAGTAATTACCAGCTATTGCTGTATATGACGAATGATTTGGCTGGGGAAGAATTGACCTCAAGAGAAGTCTGTGAAAATCGATTGTTTCAATTATTTGCCAATAAGGACAAGGGTTTCTATGAGATAGGCATGCCGACATTATCTTCAAAGTGACAAAAGGGGATGCAAAAATAATGGATTACTTTTTATCGGACCTAATATTTATTTGAAAAAAAATTTTTGTTTTAAAATTCGAAATCGAATATATCTACTTACGACTCATCAGCTTGGGTCAAATCCAAACATTCCAATGTGAACAGAATTAGAAACAGCAAACAAGTTCGTCGACACATTCTGCCAGTTGTAAGCTTCATAAGAGTTCCTGCAGATTGGGTACAGTACGAGTTCGGCTTGTATTATGTGTACCTTCAAAATCTGAAAGAAATAGAGGATGCACTAAAGGCTCTGACTATATACATATATATATCTGTGGATAGTTTCTTTAGAAAAAATCGATCGAATCCTTTAAGAGGACTATTCCCTTTACCTTCTTATAAAGTGTAAACACACTCACTTGTCGTTGTCAAAATCGATCAGGAGCAATTGCAAACTTCTGTGTAAACTCGGCTGCTGATATTCGTGATTTAATTTTAGTTTTATATGCAATCGAAAATTTTCTTTTCGATTGAATCTTATCACTTTACAACTAATTTGTTGATTATTATTATATTGTATTTTTCATATATACATACCAAGTTTTCTTAGTAATCTACTGATTAGAGCTGAACTAACTACTAAACAATGCAAGTGCTTGCAGTACGTTTCAGAACTCAGAAACAGTATGCAACTGAGACGACTTTCCAACACGACGCTCGGCTGGTGAATGGATTTCGAATTTAGCGGAGCAAATGAGGCAAGACCTTCAATATCGACACTGAGTTTGTTCCTCAACCAATCATATATGATAAGAATAGGGGCTTAATATAGGCGGTGCCTACTAAACATGTAAGGAGACCTAAGTTCGAGTTGCACCACCTATTAATTTTAATATTTCCTTCATAAGTTTTTGTATTAATCTTGAGATTTATGTTTTAGAAAGTAACTACTCCAAATTGTTTACAATGCTGAATTTGAACTTAAGAACGCTATGTATCCGATAGTCAAGCTGCCTTCAGATCTCTACAGTGTAACAGTACCACATCAAAAGTGTTACAAAATGTACTAGAAATATGAACAAACTCTCGATTAAATGCAACACTGCCGGTACCCGGATATAGTGACATCCAGGCAACCGACATCCGACAGATGAACTGGCGAAAAAGGAATCCTTCTATCCACAATAAAACATGCACACGATGCAGGTTTACCTACGCCCTTTCTTTCTAGGAGAGAAGAGTTCATTGAACACGGCCTGTATCACTATCCAACCTTGACATCGGCGCGACAAAAATTTCATAAGAAAATTTTGTTCAGTTCACTTTTGCTTGAATGCGTATTGTCGCATTTGGAGTGATGATAATCTACAAACCTTTGGTGAGTGCACGCCTTGTAAGAGAATATTCGAGGCGTAATTGCTATCATACGGTCCCAATTTCTGCAAAAAATGGTAGAAAATTTGGCTTCTTAGTTGGAATTTATTCGAGGCGGCCGCGAATTATTCGAAATTGCTTTCAAGGTATAATGGCAAACCCTATTTTTTTTATAATAAAGCTAATTTCTTGGCCATAACATTAAGTTATATGCGCTTTATTTCTTGAAGAGCACATACCTTAAAAAACACCCTTTTTTAATTCTATAAATTTTATATAATATGTAATTTTGTGGAGATTTTTAAATAGTTCTTATAGTATACACATGTCGATAAGCTAGTGAATATTAACAATTTGATTGATGATGTTCTCATATAACAGTTTGAGAGCCATTTCCTTCACAACTTCAGCAAAGAACGTATATTAATATACGTTCTTTGTTAATACCCCTGCAAGACGGAGCCCTGCAAGACGGAGGTAACCATTTCGGAACTAATATCGTAAAATTTTGCTGCTTTACCACTACATCCACAAAACTATTTTTTTCCTTCCCATAGGCAGTTTCTGTAGTAAGACGAGTACCATATATCGATAACGATTGTCTAGTACATTAGAAAGAAATGTATGTATACACATTTTCAAATATGGCCTTTGAAAATTTCCGCCATTTACTTTTTGAACCGAAGACGCTAAGAGGTGAGATGTGTTATTTTATAAAATATAAATAAATTTGTAAATAATAATTAATTATTTGTTTCTTAATATTTTCTTTATTAGCTGTAGCAGAGTGGGAGCAACTTTAGATCAAGAAATAAGGTAAGATAACAACATATGCATATGTGTATATATACGTACGTGCATAAAGACGAATGTGCGCATATGTACATATGATATTTACATTTTATTTTTGGTTTTATGAGAATAACAATATTGTTTATTTCAGCGTTGTTCATCGAATCAGCCACCACAACACAGCATTTGATTTGGAAAAAACGCAAGCTTCAAGTGTATTAATACGAATATCAAAGATTATCATCGGAAAACGTCCTTCATAAATAATCAAAACGTAAGTTTTTCATTTATTAATGTATATGTATATAACTTAGTGCGAAAGTGTTAAAATTAAATTTAAAAGAAAGTTTGTTCAATTGTCTAAGTTTAATCAAACTTATTTAAAAAAAATTGGTTTTTTGCGAAAATTTGGCATTTTTGTACTGCATGTGCCAGTCATACACATATGCGGGTGTACAAATTTAGCTGTGCAACAAAAGTAAATTTTTTGTTTAAACATTATACTTAAATAAGTTAAAATCAAATTTAAAATAAAGTTTATTTAAATATCTTTTAGTTTGATGTAATTTATTTTAAAAAAATTTTATTTTATTGTGAAAATTTTACATTTTTCTTGTGCATGTGCCAGTCATTCATATATTCGTATGTACAAATTGGCAATGTTGTAACAAAAGTTCTGTTTTTGTTAAAAAAAATTAACTTAAATTAATTAAAATGAATTTTAAATTAAAGTTTATTTAATTGTCTATTAGTTTGAGGAAATTCATTTTAAAAAAATTTGATTTTTTTGTAAAAATTTTGCACTTTTGTATTGCATGTGCCAGTCCTACATATGTCCGGGTGTAGAAAAGCAATGGTGTAACAACAGTTCTTTTTTTGTTTGAATATTTAACTTAAATTTGTTTAAATGAGTTTTGGAAGATAGTTTATTTAATTATCTTTTATTTCATGTTATATATTATTAAAAAAAAATTATTTTTTCGTAAAAATTTTACAATTTTGTTACGTATGTACCAAGCATACACAAATAATGTATGCAAATAGCTATGTTCTTTGTAAAGCTTTTATTGCGATTAATAATTTTATATTATATGCTAGCAATAAAGATAAAAATTCAATAAAATACATCATAATAATTATTTTTTGTATATTTCAGATTCCATTGGTATACTTCTTCTTTACTGGCGTAGATTGCTGTCACGATTAAAACCAAGTGAACAATGCCGCCTGTTCAGCCAGGTCTTACTAAGCATGATATTTCTAACGGAGTGGTGGTCTTCCTCTGAAGCGGCTGTCTTAATATTTTAAGTACTCTAAAACTTATTTTTAGTCAGTCAAAATTCTAGTACCATTGTCTATTAAGTATTAGAAATGAATGTACAATTAATTTTGTTAAGCATATGTATATGTAAAAAGAAGTTAAATTAACAATTTTAATTTAATTATTTGATAAAAACAAACTAAATTTTTAAATCAAACTTGTAAATATGTATATTTTATTATTTATATTTTCAATAAACAAAAATAAACTTAAAAAATTATATTTTTCATTTTAAAGGAATTACAGGTAAAAGGTCAATAGTCAATATGGGTAACCCGTCCGATAACTAAGACATTTGTTTTAAATAAGTCACCGGTGACAGGTCCGCTAACAAATGCATTTGTTTTGAATAAGTCACCGGTGACAGGTCCGCTAACAAATGCATTTGTTTTGAATAAGTCACCGCCCATAGATATGCTAACAAATGATTATGTTGCCAACAACACATGGGTAGCAGATACGATATCATGTACGTTTGTTTTCAATAGCCATTTGCTGCCAGATCGAGTAACATACGTGCTTGTTTTGAATAACAGATGTATTATAAATACGGTAACAAAAATATACGAAAATTAAAAAAGGCGAATATATGTCGCATACCGATAAATACAATGCGAGTGAATGAAAAAGAGAATCACACGTACGTGAAACAAAGCGGGGAAATTTGTTATTTTTTTCCCACGGCTAGAAGAAAAGTAACAATTCAAATAACAAATGCACGTATGTAAAGTAACAGGCGGATAACATGTTAGGCAACAGCTACCCGTCTTGCAGGGAGGTAACCATTTCGGAACTAATATCGTAAAATTTTGCTGCTTTACCACTACATCCACAAAACTATTTTTTTCCTTCCCATAGGCAGTTTCTGTAGTAAGACGAGTACCATATATCGATAACGATTGTCTAGTACATTAGAAAGAAATGTATGTATACACATTTTCAAATATGGCCTTTGAAAATTTCCGCCATTTACTTTTTGAACCGAAGACGCTAAGAGGTGAGATGTGTTATTTTATAAAATATAAATAAATTTGTAAATAATAATTAATTATTTGTTTCTTAATATTTTCTTTATTAGCTGTAGCAGAGTGGGAGCAACTTTAGATCAAGAAATAAGGTAAGATAACAACATATGCATATGTGTATATATACGTACGTGCATAAAGACGAATGTGCGCATATGTACATATGATATTTACATTTTATTTTTGGTTTTATGAGAATAACAATATTGTTTATTTCAGCGTTGTTCATCGAATCAGCCACCACAACACAGCATTTGATTTGGAAAAAACGCAAGCTTCAAGTGTATTAATACGAATATCAAAGATTATCATCGGAAAACGTCCTTCATAAATAATCAAAACGTAAGTTTTTCATTTATTAATGTATATGTATATAACTTAGTGCGAAAGTGTTAAAATTAAATTTAAAAGAAAGTTTGTTCAATTGTCTAAGTTTAATCAAACTTATTTAAAAAAAATTGGTTTTTTGCGAAAATTTGGCATTTTTGTACTGCATGTGCCAGTCATACACATATGCGGGTGTACAAATTTAGCTGTGCAACAAAAGTAAATTTTTTGTTTAAACATTATACTTAAATAAGTTAAAATCAAATTTAAAATAAAGTTTATTTAAATATCTTTTAGTTTGATGTAATTTATTTTAAAAAAATTTTATTTTATTGTGAAAATTTTACATTTTTCTTGTGCATGTGCCAGTCATTCATATATTCGTATGTACAAATTGGCAATGTTGTAACAAAAGTTCTGTTTTTGTTAAAAAAAATTAACTTAAATTAATTAAAATGAATTTTAAATTAAAGTTTATTTAATTGTCTATTAGTTTGAGGAAATTCATTTTAAAAAAATTTGATTTTTTTGTAAAAATTTTGCACTTTTGTATTGCATGTGCCAGTCCTACATATGTCCGGGTGTAGAAAAGCAATGGTGTAACAACAGTTCTTTTTTTGTTTGAATATTTAACTTAAATTTGTTTAAATGAGTTTTGGAAGATAGTTTATTTAATTATCTTTTATTTCATGTTATATATTATTAAAAAAAAATTATTTTTTCGTAAAAATTTTACAATTTTGTTACGTATGTACCAAGCATACACAAATAATGTATGCAAATAGCTATGTTCTTTGTAAAGCTTTTATTGCGATTAATAATTTTATATTATATGCTAGCAATAAAGATAAAAATTCAATAAAATACATCATAATAATTATTTTTTGTATATTTCAGATTCCATTGGTATACTTCTTCTTTACTGGCGTAGATTGCTGTCACGATTAAAACCAAGTGAACAATGCCGCCTGTTCAGCCAGGTCTTACTAAGCATGATATTTCTAACGGAGTGGTGGTCTTCCTCTGAAGCGGCTGTCTTAATCAGGGCTGTCATGGAATCCAAGTCGGTTTTGCTTTTTATCGGAATTGCAAACCGATATTGATTTCATTTGGTGTCATGAAACCGTGTCGGTTTTGCTCTTTTCGAAATGAAACAAAACCGATGTTCGAATCAGCTGTTTTGCGTGCTTGTATGTGTATTGACAATTTCAATGCAAATTTGTTTGACAAAATTTTATAAAATTTATTGATTTAATTGCTTCTTAATAAAGAACGTGAAATATGGCATCTGCATTTGTGGCTTTTACCTATGTTGCTGGAAGAAAGCAGTAGTGAGAAAGTTAAAAGAAAAATTTTGCGAGATTGCAGCAACCTACTTGAGCTGCCCAATACAGCGTTAGTACATTTATCTTATCAAAGACCAGTTGGGAATGATTCTAGCATAAGTGTAGGTAGAAGTCCGGTGCCAACGATTTTGGGTGATGTGCTTACAGTTATAGATAAGTTAATTTGTCCGCATTGGGTGAAACTTGAAATGGACTTCAACGAAAAATGCAGATCGAGGGACTATTTTTATTCAATGTTTAAAATTCCCTCAATAATTGGCTGCATCGACGGGACACACATCAAAATCATCAAGACATCAACATCTATTTTATAATCGAAAGGGTTATCTCAGTATGAATGCCATGATTGAAAGTAGTCGTGAAAACGGACTTACATACAAATATTGATTTATATGTTTTGTGGTGGACCAGCACTGTTGAGAGAATCGGTTAATTGCTGCCAAAGAACATCAATGCTTGGTTTGTCCCGTTTTGTGAACCCCTTCGCAATATCGGGATATTTTTCCATAAATTCAGTTATAATTGTATTTTGTGTTGCATTTTTATGTTTTCCCCTATTACGAATAAGAATATAAAATAATTAATATTTATTATTATTCAAAACCATCATTTACTCACATTTCTACTTAATTTGTAACTGAAAGTGGAAAAAAAACGTTTACACAAATCAAATCCAATAGCGGTAAGTTGCTTGGATTGTTTCCAATAACAAAACCGATAATTTTGGTTTCTGTGACACCTAAAACCGACACTAATTCCGATTCGAACATAAAACCGATAACATCGGATTTCATGACACCAAAGCAATTTTTTTGTCGGTTTCAATTCCAATTCCGACAGCAATTGGATTCCATGACAGCCCTGAATATTTTAAGTACTCTAAAACTTATTTTTAGTCAGTCAAAATTCTAGTACCATTGTCTATTAAGTATTAGAAATGAATGTACAATTAATTTTGTTAAGCATATGTATATGTAAAAAGAAGTTAAATTAACAATTTTAATTTAATTATTTGATAAAAACAAACTAAATTTTTAAATCAAACTTGTAAATATGTATATTTTATTATTTATATTTTCAATAAACAAAAATAAACTTAAAAAATTATATTTTTCATTTTAAAGGAATTACAGGTAAAAGGTCAATAGTCAATATGGGTAACCCGTCCGATAACTAAGACATTTGTTTTAAATAAGTCACCGGTGACAGGTCCGCTAACAAATGCATTTGTTTTGAATAAGTCACCGGTGACAGGTCCGCTAACAAATGCATTTGTTTTGAATAAGTCACCGCCCATAGATATGCTAACAAATGATTATGTTGCCAACAACACATGGGTAGCAGATACGATATCATGTACGTTTGTTTTCAATAGCCAGTTGCTGCCAGATCGAGTAACATACGTGCTTGTTTTGAATAACAGATGTATTATAAATACGGTAACAAAAATATACGAAAATTAAAAAAGGCGAATATATGTCGCATACCGATAAATACAATGCGAGTGAATGAAAAAGAGAATCACACGTACGTGAAACAAAGCGGGGAAATTTGTTATTTTTTTCCCACGGCTAGAAGAAAAGTAACAATTCAAATAACAAATGCACGTATGTAAAGTAACAGGCGGATAACATGTTAGGCAACAGCTACCCGTCTTGCAGGGACCATGGCAAATTTGAAATTTTATGGCGCGTGAAATGCTACAAAAATAGAATTTCACTAACAAACTATACATATGTATGTATATAAATTTCAACATACTTAATTTTTCATAATGTTGGTGGTAACCTAAAAAATATCGAGATTGTTGGGAATGTCAATAGAAAGAGAGTTGGGTTTGATTACATTGAAGTTGTAGCCTACTTTTGCAATTTTTGTAAAATTCCTGTTGAGTGTATTTTGTCATCGTCGTCCACAAAAACCAAGCTGTTCTTCAGTACCTCGGATTGGTTAAGTAAGCAAAGCGAACTCTTCTGATAGCGAAGGAAAAAATAGAAGAGGTCGAGATGCGTGAATATGAAACCTTGAGAGGCTGGACGAAAAGATGATGGCTAAAAAGAATTTCAAGTAACAATTGCTGACTTGAAAAACAACAAATTGGCGGTGGGCGATGGATTGTCGGCTGAGCTATTTAAATACGGCTGCTAAAAATTGACAAGATGCCTGCTTCAGCGTCTTTGCAAAACATGGCCTTATTAAACCATGCTCGACGATTCCCAATTCATAAAAAGGGAGACCCCACAGTCTACGCCAATTACCGTAAGATAAGCCTTCTCATTATCGAGCGTATTGAAAAAAAACCATGAAAGTAGGATCGACACATACCACCCCTTCGTTGGGTTTAAATCAGTATTCGACAGCACGAAAGGGAGCTCCCTCACCCCACTATGTCCGAGCATAACCTATAACTAACTTATACGGCTGTCTAACTGACTGGCCAACAACAAAAGCTCCGTCAGTATGGTGAAGGACCTAACGAAATTTCAGACAAGGCAACTCCTTATCGTGTGATTTCTTTTAATAAGATATTAAAAGCTACTGGGCTGAATAGAGAAGGTACAATCTTCTGTTGACCGTCAACACATTGAAGTGTGTGGTGGTAATGACAACAATGTCAGCCTTGGAATACAACGCAGAACCACTTTTGCCAACAGCTGCTAATCCGTCTTTCGACGAACAAAGACCAAACTCTACAAGTCGCTCATCATTCCCGTTTGGTTATATGATGAGGAGGTATAGACGATCTGCTGAGTTGGCGTTATAAGTTTTCAAGAGGAAGATTTTGCGTAAGATTGATGATCCTATGCTCTTTGACAACATCAAATACCGTAGCCGGTGCACGGCGATACTAACATAGTTCAGTGAATCAAGAGACAGACAGGGCTACGTTGGCTAAATCATATGGTCTGAATGGTTGAAAACACTCCAGCTTTGAAAGTTTTCGATGCAGTACCCGCCGGTGAAAGCAGAGGAAAAGGAAGACATCCACTCCGTTGGAAAGACCAGATAGACCTAACTGCACTTGACCGCAATTAGAAAACTTTTGGATGTTGGTATGCTATGCTTACCACTCGCCTATCGCGGCTGCCTAATTTAGAATAGAATAGCGAATTTGATTTTTATTGATTTTTTCATACTTTATTAATTACGTAATACAAAGGAGAAAGTGTGAACTAACTGTTAATATCCTATAAATAACGGATTATAGCCAAAAATAATGTGTTTTTGGTATTGTTCGTTGACAAAATGAATGAAATGAATTAATTGCATAAGATGGATGAATACATACACGTATACATAGATTAAAAGTTATAAAAATTATATCGCTTTTAACTTAACTAAACTAAGTAAGTGATTTCTTTTCGAATTAATTATCGCCCATAAATAATTGTACTCTCCGCTAGCATACGCTCGCTCACTGCGCTACATCTTCGGCATGACGTTTATTTAGTAGATTTAATTCGGTTTCATATTCATTTTTAGCTATATTATGTGGCCCCGGACCGGATACAGGTAACTTGTCTTGCATTACATGGAAAGTGTTACGCAACTGCTCCAACGAATCGGCGAGTCCTTGTTTGATAGCGTCGAATTCTTGTGACATCAAAGACAGCTTGCCCAAAAGATAATTCAGATTCGTGTCCATCTCAAACATACGTCCCTTAATATCTTCCACCTTATTACCCATAGAGTCCATGCTGCCGAATGTGCTGTTGACGAATACCTCATTACGTCCCTGCATTAGATTGAGTAGATCTCGGTTTTCGGTTATCTCGCCATTCATGATGGAAATTTGGCGCCACACATGACTGATCTCAGTCTCAATGGTCGAACTGAGATTTTGCATTGTCTCCATTTGACTGTTAATGATATTCTCATCGATGGCATCGAAACGTGTCTTCAACAAATCGAACATCTCTTCACGTTGTTTGTCAATTATATCGTTGATCTTTTGCACAGTCTGTATGGTGCCGAATTCCACCTTGCGTTGGGTGTCAAAAACATTTTCCGAGTTCGTCATTAGTATATTGTTGAATTTGCTGAATACCTCAAGAGCGTCATTCAATTTGCTATAACTCGAGTTCATTTCGTTGTAGAATTTCTCGAGTAAATCTGTATGTTTCGTAACCCCATCAGAAATTTTATCAGCACCAGCCTGAAGATTCTCTTCGGATGTCTTGATAAGTGATGCGGTCTCAGCTTGAGCTATGAAAAAATATAAAAAAGAAAATAATTGTTTAAACAAGGTCTCATTGCTAGCTCCCTTCATTTTTATCTTTATACTCGTATACTCCTTGCGCTTACCTTTATCTGTACTGCTCTGCACATTAACCTTCACGTTTTCGAGCGCGCTGAGTGTCTCGTTCGTCAAACCATGTATAAATTCCTTGTCTGCCACTGTCAATCCCTCCTTGGGCTTTGGCTGCGCTCGTAATTCTTGTATGTCAGTCGCGAGCTCATCGAACTTCACCAAAACTTTGTTCTCAAATTCAGAATTGTCTACTGGCTCAGGTAAAGGCGCTGGTGTTACCACACTATAGCTGACCAATTTATCTTCAATTTTAGTTAACATTTCCGCTGTAGATGGCACACTCTTGAATGCCACTTCCGTCTGTTCCATCATATGATTTGAGGTATCCAAGAGTTTGGCAACATTCTGCGATAATGTCGTTATCTGTTCAAGTAACTGTTGGTTGACTTTTTCCTGCTCTTTGAGGAACTCTGGTGGTATGGCCGGTGCTTGCACAATTGGTGCAGGTTCAACCGCTGCCGGACCAGGTGGTCGTTTATAACACTCATCGTTTTCACGCATCCATTTGAAGATGTGTTCCAAAGTTTCGCCGAGCTTTTCAGTCTGTATGTTGTATTTTTCTTCTTGCTGTGAGTTGAAAAAGATTATTATTTAATTATTGAATGTTTTTGTTCACAGCATAACTTCGATTACCGTTATCAACATCGTTTCAATTTGGCTAACTCGCTCATCCAAACGTCCAAATATACCATTTAGTGGCTCAAGATTCTTTTGCCCCTTTTGCAGCGTTTGCAAAGCTTTCTTGAGTAATTCTCCAAGTGCCCGCTCACGATGCTCGTGTCGTTCCAATTTGTTGTCCAACTGGTTGTAAGAGTAGACTAGCGATTGCATGGTGCCACGTATGTCATCGCGCCTGAAATACAATAATACAAGAATTAGTCATTTTTTCACGATCTTCCCACTTAGTGGTTTGAGGAAATTCGGAAAAAAGTGGGAGAAAAAAGGATAATCCAGATTTTATTGTCGGTATTTCGAAATACATTCTTAACATTTTACAGTTACAAAAACTTCTAAGTAAACACACACTGAGTACAAATAAAGTAGTGTTCCATTGGCTTTATGAAATAAAGTAAACTTAGATTCAGAAAATGATATTGTCGAAGCAGATCGAAGGACCGCAAAAAGGGGTACCTTATATTGGTTGGCTACTACGTCTTACACAGACCTGTTGATGCTTTGTAGTGCCGGTTGGACATTCAATTTAGCTCGTCAGTTTTAAAACTTCTTTTAGTCCTCTAAACAGCGAAACTCGTATATGTCTAAGATGTGTTCTAGATAAGACCGGACAGTAACAGAAGAGGGGTTCTGATGTCTCACTTCAACCTGCTTCCCTACTTTCAGGAGTGAAATAGGCGTCACTTGTTTCTGCGTATCAGGAAACTAAGAGGATTTGTCCTTCTGTATTCACATCAAAATTATGCACTCTGTTTACTTCTTCTTACTTGGCGTAGGCACCGTGACAAGAAATTCCAATTTGAATTTTCGTCACAGTTGGGTGATGAAATGTTTATGAATTTAAGTTTTTGCTCTCCAGGTAGTAGCATTTTCACTGCAATTCATCAGCTGAAGAAGAGTTCTCTAGATAAGTTGGATATGCTTTGTACCGTGGTCACCAGATCACCTCTTTAGAGTTGTAGTTAAGTAAAAAATAAAAAATCTTTTCATAAACTTTTTAAGCATCTCATCTGTCGTCCCAACGCTCGGATTGTGAACTCTTTCTTTTTCTCTCTGCCATTGCGTTCGGCTTCTCTCTTATTCGCATTGTGATAACGTTGTGAGTTAAGCAGTCTTCTTCCTCTGCACTGTATTTCATCATAGTAACTCTTTTAAAGAATGGCGATGATGAGCTGTATGAGACATACGACGACCTGGACATAGTTCAGCTAATCAAAAAACAGCGGCTGCGCTGGCTTGGTCTTGCGGTTCGGATGGACCAGCTTTGAAAGTTGTCGATGCAGTATCCGGCGGGGGAAGCAGAGTAAGTGGAAGACCTCCATTCCGTAGAAAATACCAGGTAGAGAACGATCTGGTTATACTTGATATCTCCACTTCGCGAAAAGAAAAAAGAATAGCGTTAGCGGAGAAGAAGCTCTTTTTGCGATATGTCTGAAAACCAATGGCTTTTCTAGAAGCTGCACGTAAGGAATATGCAATGCTGTACCACAATTCCCCTGGTATCGACTTGTTGGAGAATACTCTTGGAGCTGAGTAGTGAAAATTGACTAGAAACCCAGTTGGGATTTCTTGTTTTCGTTGTCGAACCATCATAGCTTTTGCTGCCGAGCGTTGCCGTATAGACGTGGGTGCGTAGTGACATTAATGTGGGCCGATATTAAGTCCTCCTTGTAATATTTTTGGTAACAGTGAAGCTTGATTAATTAATTAACTTTTTTTGTTTGCGGAAATCTGAGTCCGTATCAGTTCATTTGACTGAGCAGTCTACTGATTCGAGGAGCAATCAAATATAGTCAGTGGGAGCTTCAAGACTATTCTCTAAGGAGAGAAAGCTTCACATAACAGTAGACGCTGAGCTCGCAATGAAGGAATAAGAAGATATTGGCTGGGTTTAGAGAGTCGGCAAAGCCGTTTCAAGTCGTCTTATGGGACAGTAAAAATAATGTCTCTACAAATGCGCCCTTTATTAATTATCTCCCTTGAAGTGCTCATACAGCTCATGGAGCTTAGAAGAATGTTTCGAAAATTCTAAGGAAAATGTCAAACAACTTCCGCTTTAATTACAGTAATATAAAGTGAACGGAGGTGTGAACGGCATGTACATTTCCGTGCATAAGACATCAATCAACACCCTTGTCTTTAGATAATCGTTTTCTAAAGCACCAACTGAACAACACGAGGAGCAGCAACAACAGACCCAACTGAAACAACACACCCTTCACATTAATCATCTAGGAAATGATGGATGATATGTTGCATTTATGGCGTCTTTGACTTTCACAAGTGTGCCGAAATTAGCATAAGAAGTAGGCAGCCAACGAATTAGTACAGCTGCACGATGTCTTTGAGATTTTATTACTATTTGTTTCTGCGTAAATATAAATATTCACACGGAGCGTTAGCGAAATGCACTCGTCACGATTGAACAGAATAGAAATGAGGATCGAAAACGATCAGGTGATCACAGCTGTGAGCTCCAACCGGAAACGGAGGCTAAGTTTTCCTACTTTGGAGGCTGTACAATGAGCCAAGTTCACCTCGTCTTGCACACATGAGTAGTATGCTCGACATCTGCCGCGGGCTTTTGTTTACATAATTTGTAATTTCATCAACAATTTTGAATCCAAACAAACATCGATAATGAGACGCAACTCCATCATCTACAATACATCTTCTTTGTTGATGATAGTGGCGATGGTGTTGCTCTTAATTCCCATATAAGCTTCACGCACACAAAGGCTGGACCCGCAAGCACTGAAGTGTACGAGTGTACTTTGTAAATAAAATACACCCAGGAAGCGCAGCAAAGTGCTCAGGGTCAGAGCATTGTTGGTATGCTTTTTAATGCGCCGCATAACCATCAGCACCAACCATCACCAACCGTGAGGGGGCAGCATGTCAAGGCATGTCGATCAACGCTTCTCGACAATTCACTTGGCATTGCGTAATTTAGAAATGCACATCAAGAGTATTCCAAAAATAAATACAATACAATAATATATTTTTTTCTTCTTTCTTTCTTTTCCTCAAAGACTTTCTGCGCTGCTGGTGCAATATGATGAACTGGCAATCATATGCCAGAGCACTTATTTCTATTGCTTTCCATTTCTACATACTCGTATGCAGTTGTCCTCATGAATTCAAACAATTGTGTGCAGTGGCATGTAGGTACTTACACAAATGCTTAAGCACATACGCGAACTCGTAATAGTACTTAGAAGTTAGGCAGATAAGACGCCGCACAAGGCAAAGGCAGCTATTTTTAGTGCCACTGACATGCAGATTAATGAGTTGCTTTGAGACGCAACTTCCAGTGGAGTATCTGCGAATTGTGAACTGTGTGTGTGTTTGTATGTGTGTGTCGACTAAGATGAAGTGTGTCTTTTTCTTTATTCTTGCAGCTAGAATTGGCGCCAACTATTTATGGAATTTCACAGTCGAAAGCGAAAATTCTCTACTTAAAATAAAGAAGACATAAAATCGCCAGCGCGAAGATAATAGACGAGATTCTTTTTTAATTTAAATTACAAAAGCAGAAAGAGAGACTATGAGTGCGCTCCCCCTATGGTTCAGGGGTTAAAGAATTTACCCATAAGAGGCGACTAAAATCCAATAGCATCGTAACGACCTGGACTTTTATCCGACCAAGGACTGTCACTCCCGCAATTTTTCGCCAAAAACTACTTTGGGGATTATTTTTGCAGTTACAACAATAACAACATCAACTATAAGTAAGCTGGAAATGGAATGTTAATAAACAGTTTGAGCATTAAAATATAGCAAGAGTTTGGACTACCTAATGACATCCCAAAACACGGACCTCGGAGTATTGCCTTCTAGTTTTACAAAGTAAGTAAAAAGTCAATCCCTCTCGAAAAAGAGCACTCAACTCAGGTAGTATGACCAAGTCAAGTTAAAGTTTGTGTATGTATAGTATGTTTAATATCCCAAAATAAAATGTGAGCCTGGAGCTTCTTCTTCTACTTTACCGGCGTAGACACCGCTTACGCGATGAAAGCTGAGCTCACAACAGTGCGGCATTCGTTACTCCATTTCCCTATTTGGGTGCAATTAGAAATCTTGAGTACAGCCGGGTGTTCCTCCAGATGATCTTTCCAACCGAGTGCAGGTCTTCCTTTTCCTCCGGTACTTCGCCAAACGCGAAGAGGACCATACATCTTACGTAAAACCTTTGTATCGAAAACTCCTAATGGCGACTCATCAGATGTTGTCATCGTCCACACTTCTCCACCATATAGTAGGACGGAAATGTTGAGTAATTTGTAGAGTTTGGTCTTTATTCGTTGAGAGACGACTTTACATTTCAATTGCTTACACAGTTTAGAGTAGCAACCGTTGGCAGGAATGATTCTAAGCTAGAGGAAATTCTCAAAACTCATACGGTCGAATCTTGCATGGGTTCGAGCACCGGTTGGACTAATGCCCAAAATTATAGAGAAATTAAATTAATTTTAAATTAATTTTTTAAATGCGGTCACCACTCGGTAGGAATTGTCAACCTGTCCGAGTGTATTCCTAACATGAAACGAAAAGCTCCATATTAAAATTCATCAGCCCTCAAGACGCAACCCAAAAAGAGCACATATTATAACTCGGATGTTTGGTCGACTCGAAGACTGCCTACCCTGGCAGTTCTAATTTAGAAGACCGAGCAGCCAAATTAGTCCCCGAGAACTTATTATTCCACCTTTCTTGCATAAATGGACAAAGTTGAGTATCCACAGGAAGAAAATACTGAATGCGTTTGGGACAGGGCAAAAGTTTGTTACGGCCGTCTTCAGTCAGGAGTACCTAGATATTTTTTTGCTCTCTTGGAAATGAAATGGTGAGGTTTTCCGTCGATTCAAGACCTCAAAGATGGAATTCGAGAAGCTATTGTGGGCATATAGCAAGCACTATGCGATTTGATGGAGAATTTCGCTGTAATCGTAGCCTTGGCGGCCATTTGGCTGATATTATTTCCATTATTAATGGCATATCATTCTCGTGACATTGAAATAAACATCCGCTCATTTAACTCAAAAAATGCCATTTTTCTTTGAATATCAAAATTACACCTCTTATTGGATAACCCTGTATAACTGAATCAAACTGAAGTGTAAGCTTCCCAGAGGATGTAGCGGGCTGAGTAGCAGAGATATTCGCAGTCAACAATAATTCAGGACTCCGCTAGTAGGTTGTTAAACTTACCGAGCTTTCTACGAATAGGATGTCGATCTAAGAGCTTTTTTCTAATACAGAGGAAATTGCCCCTTTGGCTATATGAGAAATGCGGAAGCAGCTAGAACAACTTGACAGATCTGTTCCATTTCGTGAGTCGTAAAATCTTTTCTAATTTTATTCCTTTTTACTTTTCTTTTAGGTAAACCCATACTTACGTTACATCAGCTCTCGCCACATTCAACAAACTCAAGCCCAATAGACTTAGAAACATTACACCAATTAAGCGACGCATTTTATGGTTGTTGTTGTGTCTCTTCAAGTAAATTCTCAATTTAAAGTTCTAACTTTATGCTAACAGCTGCAGCTACGCGTCCGCTTTTTTCAGCTTTGGCTCTTCTGCAATGAAAGAAAAATACACAAATATTATATATATGTACACGTATGTATGTAAATACGCATTATTTGATATTGAGGGCATTTGCGAGTATAGCAGATATTCGTACACTAATGACTGGATATGGTTTGGCATGCGATCCACATCAAGATCACTGGTATGTGGCACTGTGACAGCAATCGGATGCAATAATTTGCTGTTTTATTGAAATATCTAAAAAAAATTGTTTGATTTCCTTTGGAATTGAATTGAATTGCAAGTTGGTTGGATTAATGTTAAAAGTGAGGAGCAATAATCACATAATTGAGATTTTATTAAAAGCCAATTGTCTCCTGCCTGGCGATATTTCGATCAGTACCATGAATCATGACCCGAACATCTATTCTTCTGTTCGTCTCTTGCTCCGTGTGGAGCTTAAAACATAGCTTTCGTGCATTTTCGGCGTTGAATTCGTTTAAAAAATTACTTATACCACTTCGTTTCTGGTGAAACCATTTCAATTGACGTTCGCTGTGTTCCTCCATCAGTCAGTCAGTACCCATTTACCATAAATAATTTTGAGCGTAGAAGAATTAGAAGCATTTTAACTCTAATTGGTTAGAGATTTGAATTAAATTTCAGTCGACAATTTTTTGTAAGCCCAAATTGAGAATAGAATAAAAAATTGCAATTGAAATTGAGTTTGGTGTCGAAATATTAGGTCAAGTAAGAAGTTCGTTCGGTTTTTATCTAAGAGATGGCGTTATTGTTCACAGTAGTAGTGTTACGTGTCCCATCACGTCATACTATACGGCGCTGAAAACGTGTTTATTTGTGCTAAAAGTTTTTCTTTGACAGTTTTTCGATTGATTGATTCAGTACGTTGTGAGCGCTCGTCAAAGATGGACACCAGCAAAGAGAAAATTCGCTAAATTTTAAAATTTTTCTTCGATCAAGGCGAATGTTTATGGGTCCGATACTGTAAACGAACGTGTAGCACAAAAGTGTTTTGCTAGGTTCCATTCCGGTAATTTCGATGACAAAGATGCACCACGCGTCGGGAGGCCTGTCGTCGAAAATTGCGATAAAATCATGGAAATAGTGGATACAGACCGTCACGTGAGCACTTATTTAATTGCTGAGGAACTAAAGATAAGCCAGAAAACTGTTTGGGACCATTTTTCATAAACTTGGATTCAAAAAGAAGCTCGATATTTGGGTGCCACACGAACTAACGCAAAAAAAAACATGATGGACCGAATTTCCATCTGCGAATAGCTGCTGAATCGCAACAAAATCGACCCAATTCTGAAGCGTTTGGTGACTGGCGATGAAAAGTGGATCACTTACGACAACGTCAAGCGAAATCGGTCGTAGTGGAAACTTGGTCACCAGGCAAGGACGGTTTTGCTGTGTGCTTGGTCGGATTGGCAAGGAATTATCTACTACGAGCTGCTCCCCTATGGCCAAACGCTCAATTCGACCCTCTACTGCCAACAACTGTACCACTTGAAGGCAGCACTCATCTAGAAGAGGCCATCTTTGATCAACAGAGGCCGAATTGTGTTCCATTTCGTTCTTTGGTAACGCGCCAGAAGCTCCAGGAGCTCGGATGGGAGGTCCTAATATACCCACCTTATAGTCCGGATCTGGAACCAAGTGATTACCATCTTTTCCTGTCCATGGCGAATGCGCTTAATGGTGAGAAGTTGGCCTCATAGCCTTCTACGAGAGGGGTGTAATGAAGTTGGCATCTCGTTGGCAACAAGTTTACGAACAAAACGGCGCATATTTGACTTAAATCGGACAAATGTACACAAAGTTATCATATTTTAAAAAATCAATAAAAAAAACCGAACGTACTTTTTACTTGACCTAATATAATATACGACCGATTTTTAAGATCTAAAATCTTGGGTCATAAACTTCTCAAAAACACATCTAAGAGTATGCAATTTGGTATTCTATATTGGTATCTTCAAATAATCGGAGAGCTTTATCATAAAGCCCGAGCCATCCACCCACCATTGAAAATACAATAAGTTTGATACGGTCATGGAAAATATAAAGACTTTGGCATAGCCGCTCTTTTGTATCTCTCCTTTTTTTGTTGTATTTTTACTGTTCAGCAATGTTTATAATTTCAAATTAATGTAAACAAAACGACACTCATTGCTGCTTTAAATGAATTGGAACAATTATATTTCCTTGTGTTAACATTAATTTGGCCATAAACTATTTAAAACCACATACAATAAACACATCGTTCGAAAATATTAATACAATTTTTTTAATTTTGCTGTAATTAGGAAAAGTCTTTGTTTCTCCATATATATACATATGTACATATGCAGTATTGCGAAATGACATGCAAATACACAACTGCGCAGATATTTTGGTTGCATCTCTACGACTTGTCGTCACCGCTGAGTAATACGAAATTTTCTCAAAACGAAAATAGTTTTTGCAAATAAACTAAATCTTTAAAACGCACAAGTTGCTTGGCGAACTCACATTGTGAGAAAAATAAGAAAAATACGCATTTTACACGCATTAGTTTGTATTTTTGCTTTGAATTTTACGACCACACAAATGGTGTTCCAGTTCCCAGCGTAAAATATAATTAACTTTGAGATTTTCCTTTCTTGTTAAT
This sequence comes from Ceratitis rosa, assembly GCA_037013455.1. Lineage (NCBI taxonomy): Eukaryota > Metazoa > Arthropoda > Insecta > Diptera > Tephritidae > Ceratitis > Ceratitis rosa. Next base: position 6,906,584 of record JAWMAG010000011.1, on the reverse strand, counting down.
GTTATTTTAAAATTGGAACACTTGTTTTTAACAGTTTTCGTGCTAAAGTCCTTTTGGCGTAGAATATTTCGCGTAAATATAAATACTTATAAAAGAACTATTGAGTTGAGAGAAAATTTGGTTTGTTGTTTAAGTCTTTTGCTCTTAACCCTTTGAGGTTTATACAATGTACTATAACTGTACACAATTTGAGTAACAACAACACCGAAAGTTTTTGTACAGAAATAAATACCTATAAATAAGAAAGCAGAACTGTTTATACCTTTCACGACCATTTCGATGATTTTCGGTGTAAATGTTTATTTGTAATTAAATAAATTCCTCCAGCACCTTCTCCAATTTTTCACCACGCGCTCCACCAAATAAAATCAAGGTGTGAAAGGAGAAAATGTCATCCCACAATACCTTTAATTTTTTAATGTGAAATTCACCACCGAACTCCTTCAAGAACGTTTGTTAAGCGTTGACATTCAAAACTGTTCAGCTACAGAAAAATAATTATTCAACAGCTGAAATTTTGTAAATATGAAATTTTAAAATTTAATTGTTGAGAGAGGTAAGAATAGTCCTTTTTTATGCTAAAAAGAGAGTCTGAGAGATCAAAGGTGCTGGAATGAAAATTAAAATTGTGACACAATCGGCGAAAGGGTTCATTCAACTCATAATTTGTTTTACATGACTTTAACGGAAACACTAGTTGGCACATTAAAGTTTACCTCAGATAAGGCCCATGAACTACAAATTGATCCATTAAGAAGTTTCACTACGGACAATGTGCCTAACATTTCTCTACGACTTGCGAGAGTAGGTAGACGTTTTAAACGGTTGGTATAAGGAGGAAGATTTATCGTAGAGTTCCATGAGAAATGTCTTAATGCAAAAAGTAAAAATTGTTTGGAATTAACCTGATAATTAGTGAACCATATTCTAATATTGGTCTCACCAAAGTCTTTAAATTCTTTTGACCATCTTTTGACAAAAGCAAACGTATTTTTAGCTTTTAGGACAGCGGCATTGATATGAAGACGGCAGTTGAGCTTAGGGTCCATCATAACCCCCAAATCAACAAAGTTGAAGACTTGCTCTAGACTATAGTTGTTAATTATATAAGGAGATGGTTGAATAAGTTTTCGTAAAAAGCACATGGTCTTACACTTCTTAAGATTCAAAGGCATGTCATTGTTATCACACCAAATAGCTATATTGTCTAGATAGTTTTGTAACAAACGCCTTTCGTCGAATGAGATATATGACATAAAAAGTTTTACATCATCGACATATAACTAGATATTTGAATGCTTTATTACCGAAGATATATCGTTTATAAATAATAAAAACAGAATCGGGCCGAGACGGCTACCTTGAAGAACTTCTGATGAGACATTAACTAATTGTGATAAAGTGTCTTTAAATGTTACACGTTGTATTCTATTGCAGAGATACGAGGAAACCCATTGAAGAAATCTTGGTTGAAAGCCCAGAAGATCTAGTTTATGGATATCATTTATCACCATCTCCCCTAATCCTAAGCTTAGACAACATTTAATACTGAAATGAAGTACCATTAATTTTATATTGTCATGAAAGGTATATTGCACATTTCGGCAAGACAGCTTTTTTTTGTAGGTGTTTTTGAAATTATTGCAAATCCTTTTGAGGATGAAAAAACTCTCTATTCTTTTCCAGTATTAAAAGTCAGGCCTTTCATCAAAGGCAGCCTGTGAAATAACTAAATAATTCAAAAACTTAACTTGTACTATTTTAATTAGTAATAACAGCATATTTCTTAAAATATATATGTATATGTACGTAAGTATTTTTTAACTTTGCTTGTGTTTGTGTATGCAAAAACAAAATGAAAACGCGAAAACAAAAAACAAATATTAGATTAAAGCTCGAGGCTCCGCAAAATCATTGATTGAATTCCCTTTCGCGGCTCATTAGAATTTACTCGATTTTTGCTACTGATTAATTTGATTTGAAAACAAAAACAAAAATATTTAATCATTTTTACGGCGCAGATTTTAATTCTTATGAAAATTTAATGTGCTAAATACAATAATCAGGCATTTATTAATTACATCGTTAAGTGCAATGTACGTGTATAATGTATGTTTATGTACTATACAAGTATGTATATACAAGTTTATGTAAGAATACAAAAGTCCGCACGCCTTCATTGTTGATCTCTTGAAGATTGGTAATTTTCATAATGATCTCAAGTTAAATTAACATTGCAAACTACTGTTAAACTGTATTTGCAGCCAAGGATTGAATAAATAAATTATTATTTGATTATTATTGCGACCTCTATCAATGAAACGGGAGGTTATCATAATAAGTTAAGCAGCACACCAAGTACTTCTGAGTAATTTTGATGCTTTGGTGTGGGGAGTCGCGGTCAAGAAAATCTTATACAGAAAATCTTTGTAGCGGCTCGCGGCACTCTGCACAATATCCGCGCGCTTTATATGGGAAAGAAGGTTACAGGTTACATTAAAATAAGGTGGATTGCCGCTGGCCAGCCCTACCGTACTACTATCTACACGAACGGAGTGAACGCGTGAATCTAATGCCCGTGTATGTTAACTTTCGTCCGAAATATATAAGTACCGGGAGAAGAAGAAATAAATCCACAAAAATTTTTGGTCAGAATAACTGGTTGAGTTGATTTAGTCAAGTCCACATGTCATATTTACATCTTTGTACACAAACTCTTGGGTGTATACATTCATTCGTATGGTTTTTTTTTTCGAAAATTAAGACTTTATTGAGAAAAAATTGTTATATTGTACATTTAATGTTCAAAGTATTGCCCATCGGAAGCTACGATGTTTCCCCATCTTTCTGGCAGTTTGTGGATCCCATCTCAAAAGAACTTCTCCGGCTAGGAGGTCAAGAAAGAATCGAGCCAATTTCCGATACCCTGTTCTGAAGTGAAGCGTACTCCAGCGAGGGCATTCTGCATTGATCTGAGCAAGTGGTAATCGGCAAGTGCTATGTCTGGACTATAAGGCGGGTGAGGTAGAACTTCCCACGCACAGTTTTCCAAATAGTTTTTAACTGGCTTTGCAACATGTGGCCGAGTGTTGTCATGATGAAAAATTATTGATTCGTTTTCCGCGATGGCCTTTTTCAAACGAATCAATGGTTTTCGGTAGTGGTCCCCATTGATCGTCTGACCTGATTTCCATAGCTCATAATAGAGCACGCCCTTGTGGTCCCACCAAATACATAGCATAACCTTGACACCATGGATATTCGGCTTTGCCGTGGATGTCGATGCAACCTTCCGGGCTTCACATACGATCTCTTGCGCTTTGGGTTATCATAATGAATCCATTTTTCATCGCCAGTGACAATCCTATGCAAAAATGACTTCTTTTGGTGGCGTTGAATCAACATTTCCGACATGCAGAATCGACGTTCGACGTCTCGTGGCTTTAATTCATAATGCACCCAATTTCCAAGCTTCTGGATGAATCCTAATGATTTTAATCGTCTGGAAACGGTTGCTTGATCAACTCCTAATACTTTTGCAAGTTCTTCTTGCGTCTGGCATGCATCTGCGTCGAGCAATGTCTCTAATTCCTCGGTCTGAAATTTTTTTGGCTGTCCAGGTCGTTCTCCGTCGTCTAAGTCGAAATTGCCACTTTTAAACCGTGCAAACCACTTTTGGCACGTTCGTTCGGCTAAAGCATGGTCACCATAAACGTCAGTGAAATACGATGGCTTTCGGTAGCACTTTTCTTCAAGAATGTACTATCGCAATCTATACCGATGGATGAAAAATGGGCTGTGGAGTAGGGGGCGGGGATGTACTCGAAGGATCTTTACTCTCTCTCCCCCTCTCTCTCTATCCACCTGCCAAACTCAACAAGCGTCCTTCAATCGAAAGTACTAGGTATAGAGAAGGCAGGTGGAGTTCTACAGAAGGGTACAAAAAGCAACCATCTACACAAACAGAGATTACAAAGATTAATTCCAACGTAGTCAACAACTTATGAAGGCTTTAAACACATTGGCAGGTCATATCTATTTGTCTATAATCTGGGTTCCTGTTTACAGGAGCATACCGGTAATGAAAAGGTAAACGTGTTAGCTAAGCCAAGAGCCTCTCTAGATGAATCCGAGACGGTATTAATATCATGTCCTTAGGGGCGATCAGAATAGATATAAATCTATAACAAATTGCAAGATATCGAAGCAGATATGGCCCAAGTATGATAAAACAAGAACTAAGGACCAGGAAAAGTATAAATATAGAGACCTACAGCTACTATTCGTAACGAGGCATTTGCAATTTAGAAAACATGGAAGGGAATAAAGAAACTGCTGCCCATTCTCTCTGTGAATGCCCAGCTCTATCACAGACCAGGCATAGAATACTTGGTCCGAATCAGATACCAAAACTTCAATACAAGTCCCAATGGTTAGAACACAACAATGAAAAGTAAGAATAAGAAAGATCTTACGGTTAGTGCATCAAAATGACGCATCTAGCGCTAATTGAGCCCAAAAGGCTTTACCTTACCTACTTACAATCCATTTATTTTTGATAAAGTAATATCCAATGACCCCGTCGGAGCATAAGCCGCACCAAACAGAACACGTTCAAAATGGAGAACATTTTCAACAATAAATTTTGGATTTTCCGAGCCCCAGATGCGCCAGTTTTTCTCATTGACGTAGAAGAAATTTTTATAGCTAATTTTAATGATTTTAATGCGTTGTTGAAGCGTGTATCGTTCCCTTTTCATTACTGACGTAGTTTTTACTTGTCAAATGTCAAAAGTGACAGTTAGCGGGAATGGCAGGCTATTCAAAATAATAGCTCTTATTGGTAAACCCTTTACATTTAAAGCAGTGCATACATAACTAGGGCAGGGAATGTCAACCTGTCCGAGTGTATTTCTGACATGAAAATCAAAGCTCATCATAAAAAACCATCAGCCGTTCGGAGGCGGCTTAGTATAAACTCTAGGTCCCTCCATTTGTTGCAAATACATCAAGACGCACACCACAAAATGGAGGAGGAGCGCGGCCAAAAGTCGCTTCAGCGGTTACAAAGTGACAATTATATATATGTATATAATATAAATATATATATATGTATGTATAAATAAAACTTATCGATCTGAATGCCTCAGATTCGTCTCGCATTTAAACGAGTATGTAAATCAAAGTATACATACATATATTACTGTTAGAGTGCTTATCGCTTAGAAATTACACACATATTAAATATAATACATAAAATATTTTACAAATATAAATATATACAACATTTGTATACATTTGTATAAATAGGGCAAAAGGTTGATAAATTATGATTTCATTCGGTGGTGAATGTTTTGATGTTTTGCGACTAACGACAAATTGTTTTTTATTAATTCACTCCTTTTTCGCAAACGAAAACAATGTGGAATATACAAAAATATTACATGATTACATATTATATAATTTAATTGATAAATGTAGAAGTAGAAGTGTGAAATTGAATAAGTTCAGTAAAATTTATTTTATTTCATGAAGTGCATGTTAGTATTGGCCAGATTTATCTCTAATGAAAATATACAATACATATAGGTATGTATGAGGTGACAACTAGCTGTAATCTACAGCTGAATATTTTGATAACTCTGAACAAAATAAGCGTATAACGCAAGGATATTTAGAAGAAAATTAACCTTGTTATTGGTAACCCTCTCTTCGGTTAAACTTTCCTATTTCCGCTGATAATTGAACAAAGACACTTGGTAGTGAAGCTCGGTCATTCTCCATCTGATCCTTCCAACGGTGTGCAGGTCTTCCTTCGTCCTCCACTTCCAGCGAGAACTGAATCGAATACTTTCAAAGCTAACACGTTTTCGACCATCCGGACGACATGTCCTAGCCAGCGTAGCCATTGTCTCTTCATTCACTGAACTATATCAATGTCGTCGTATATCTCATACAACTCATCATTCCATCGGCTGCGCAAAGGACCATAAATCGTTCGCAAAACATTTCTCGTGAACACTCTCATGGCCGCCTCATAGAATGTTAGCAACGTCCACGCCTCAGCACCATAAATAATAAGTGACTTGTAGAATTTGGTTTTGGTTCGTTGAAAGAGGATTATACTTTATAACGAAATAACACTCGTTGGCAAGTAACGTCACAATTATATATATATAATTGTCGCTTTGTAACCGCTTAAGCGATTTTCGGCCGAGCTCCTCCTCCAATTTGTGGTTTTGCGTCTTGATGTTTTTCCAACAAATGGAGGGACCTACGAGCGACTGATGTTTTTTTTTTACGAGGAGCCTTTATTTCATGTCCGAAATACACTCGGAGGGGTGGACATTCCCGTAACTCTTGGATGATGGTGGCACCGGGATTTGAACCCGCACCTTCCGAATGTCAATACGCAATGCTAACCACTCGGCTACCGCGGCCGCCTCACGTCAACGTCACAATTACAATTAGTTTATACCATAAACCAGTATTTTGACGAAAAAAAAATGATAATTGGATATTTGGTAGATTTGCTTTTTAATAGAAATTCAAACTTTTTGAAAAAATTGTTTAACATTTATTTTTCAAATAGTTGGGATTGAAAAAATAAATCCAAACTCGTCTGTGGTGAGTAGTTTTCGGGAACTTTTGACAACCGACATTGAAAACAAAGTTTCGAGAAAAACGCTTTTAAAGCTCAAAACGAGCCTGCCTGCCTCTGAGAGCACACTTTCCCAGGGCTGTATCTCCGAAACTTTTAGTTGGGTCGACGACATCAAAATTGAGAAATATGGTATATAGGGTTTTCCAAAAAGAGGTGCTATTTTGAATAGCCTGCCATTCCGGTGAATGTCACTTTTGAAGCTGTAATTTTTTGACATTTGACAAGTAAAAATTACGCCAGTAATGTAAATGATACAATACACGCTTCAACAATGCAATGAAATTACTAAAATTCACTGTAAAAATTTCATCGAAAAACCATGATGAGCCCACCTCGATGGCTCCGTCAATAAGCAAAACTGTCGCATCTGGTGCTCGGAAAACCCAAGATTTATTGTTGAAAAGCTTCTCCATCCTCAACTTGTACTGTGTGGTGCGGTTTATGGTCAGACGGGGTCATTGGACCTTACTCTTTCGAAAATGAATGTATTGCGCTATTGAAAGTTGATTTATGATTTTTTATGACCGGAATTGGATGGTATTGATCTTTCAATAGAATGGCGCTATGTGCCACACAGCAATATTTCCGAGATATTGTTGAAATTAATGAAAAAAAAATCGATTTTTGAAGATGTGTAACCCATGCAACCCTTTAGGGTATAAGAAAAATTGCGTCTCTTAAATTTAATTCACAAAAACAATGAATTTTTAAATAATTATTGTGTAATTTAAAGTGCAGCTAATTCTATATATGTATGTATTATATTTCCTTTTTTCTAAAAGTGCATTGAAAAATTCTAGATTTAGTTTGTTGTTAAAAGAAATAAAGCTGATAACTGCTTTTGTGCCTTTCCGTATATATATGTATATATGTATGTATGTACATATGTATGCATTTCTTTTGTGTGTGCCAACTTTGTATTATCGCCCAAGTATTATTCAATAAATCAGAAAATGTATTTAATTAATTGATAATAGTATTATATATGTATGTATATATTGTAAATTATATGCAACGTGGATTTAAATCACTAATTAAAAATTGTTTAAAAAACTAACACAAAATAATCTAGGTACTTACGACTGTGACGCTTCTCTAAAACTCCTTGGCAAGTATTGAATTAACTACACTTCAAGGCTTATGCTGGTACATATGTATGTATGTACACGTATGTATGTATAAGCTCCTTTAGGAAGTCACTTATTAATTAATTTTGTTTTTAAAAAAAATTTTCAATATTTTTTTTTATAAATTGATTTTGAACCAATTTTTTGTATAAAACACTGCATTTAAATGCTCACCAATGAACGTTTATTTCAAATTAGAATTACATACGTGTATGTATATCAACTTGTAAGATCTTAGACTCCGAGGATCTGAGCTTGAGCTGCGAACACAATCACGCTGCGGCGACAATAACACCGCTAACTCGAATGACTTTCCAGCACGAGGTTCCACAAGCGAATGGCTTTTGAGTTTAGCAGAGCGACACCATGAAGAGCAGACGATCGATCGACGATCGTCTTCGCGGACCAGCTGGCGAGCAGCATAAATATTATATATATGTATGCATGTATGTATGTATGTATGTGTGCTCAATAAGCGTTTAGCGTCGTTATTTGCTTAAGATCGCAGAGGCTTCGGCATGCAAGGGAAGAGAAACTATGATGCAGGAAAATCTTTTTGATTAATTGCAACATACATACCTACATACAGACAAACAGACATATGCATATGTGCATGTATATTAGCTTTCGTTTGCTAGTGCGTGCGGATGTGAAAATTTTTGTGAGGGTGTAAGTGGGGTGCGCAGGCTGGAGTACATACATACATACTTCCATATGTACATATGTATGTTTGTGTGTATGTAAATAACAGCTTTGTGATGATCTTCATTGATCATTGGTGGGGGTATAATTCATAAAAATAGAGATACTGTTATTTTTATGAAGCCGCACGCATACACGTACTTGCTGTGTACATACATACGAGTATACATACACGTACATACTTCGCTATGCATTTATGTATGCATACGCCTATAATCCCATTTGCGATTAAATAAAGTGCAATATGCATGCTGCCGGCATGTGCCTTCACGCCCTTGCCGCTTCCTGCCAAAGTGTGTTTAAGCAGTAACGCGGCTCATGCCTGAGGGACAAAAAAAAAACAAAATAAACAAGCAGGAAAATGAATGTAGTAAGTTTATGTATGTGGCAAAAGGGTGTACATATAATATCGATCAGAAGATTAGCAACAGACAGAGGTTGAGTTCTATTAGACGAGATAGAAAAGACCTACAAATCTCTAATGAATAATCACGATAGGGCCCGGAAAGCAACCATATACTACTCGGGCAGTCAAGCGGCACTGACACTCTAGAGTCATCAATAGTAAACTCCAGTGTGTGTGTGTGTGTGGTAAACAATTGTAGGAAAGCTGTCGGCTCGCTGGCAGGTCAACTCCATATCTCCACAATTTGGGTTCCCGGCACATTTTCGGTAACGAAAAAGCTCACAAGTAGGCCAAGTTGAGAGCATCTCTTGCTGAATTCAAAACGGAGTTAATATCTTGTCCACCTGGAACGATTAGAAAAGAACTTCAATGACATTTCGAACAAAGAGCTCAGTTCCGATGGAAACCCATATCGAACTGTAAAATAATGAATCAGATTTGCTCTAAATATGACAGGTTAAGTACAGAGAACTTACTAAGAAGGGAATATAAATCGACTTGCCATAAAGCTAAATTTGCGAAAATTAAGAGAAGAGGAAACTGTTGTTGCTTTGTTGTTGTTGTAGCGGTTTGCCAAACCCGCTTAGAATCAGGCTAGATCAGTCTAAGCCTTTGAGGTCATCTAACGAGAGGTCCAGGACCAGAGGGAAAGGGCGGCAGCACATACGTTAGGCTTGGCAGTATCCAGTCTGGTTAAGTAGGAGTTTAATCTACTACAATATCCAGATCTAAGTTGTGCCAGTATTACGCGAAACTGTGGAGGCAGCTCGAGCTCTTCGTCTGCAATAGCAGCTCATTTTACTCATTTTACTTACGCCATTTTTAGGTGAAGAGCTTATGAAGGTGTTTTCTCTCACTGAATGATGTTTTATGTCTGTCTGTACGCCGTCCTGTCCAGCAGCTGTTGTAGGTGGTGCTGAATGCAGTCAACTCTCAAGACAGCCGATTCTACGCATCGAAGTTGACCCAGATTTTATCCGTCCAAGGGCTGTTACTCTTTCTTAAAAGCTTATCCGATATACATACATTAGTAGTTTCACAGAGTGCACCAAGGAGTTAGAAGGCACTGATGACATGTGATAGCTGTGCGAGAACTGAACTGCGTTTATTCACTTTTTTAAGTCTGAACATACTTTAAAAAGCTTGATTAAGAATGTAATTTATTATAGAGAACAAAAATGTTTTTTCAAATTCAAGCAAGAACTGTTAAATTCAGAAAATGTATGTATATTTTGCAAAATAATGACAAAAATCCAAAAACTGCGGGCCATTTTGGATTCGCCATTTTTCTTTCCATCAACAGGCTTAAAAGACAACGAATTTTCTATTGTTGCTAATATTTACCACATCACTGTATATGCGCATTGTAATGCTTGGTTCGTCGTAGTTGACTCAAGAGTATTTTCACACCATATTTCATCTAAAACAGCGATGTTGTATGTTGATATTATTGAGAAATCATCAATATTTTAATTGCATTATTCCTCGTTGAAGGCGCACAATGGTTTGCTAACATTGTTTAAATACCACTTTGTTGTGCGTTCGAAATTTAAGAGAGATTTTGTGTCTACTTGATATTTGTGACTTTCATATCCCTCGGTAGAGACTTAGAGCTTTAAAGGATTCACACATACAACCCAACTTGGAGAGTCGGTTTAACTCATAATCGCTTTTTTGAATGTTGCATAATATAAAAAACGCGTAACTTATGTTTGGTTCCATACGACTTTAGATCTTCCTTACTTTTTTTTTAATTTTTAATAACTTCGACTCACTCATAAAATATGCATCAATTATAATATAAATTCTAATTCGCTGCATTTTCCTTTTTGATTACGTTTTGGTAATTTCAGAGTTAAAATTCCGAGGCGGAAATGCATGGTTTCTCACCATCGGGTATTGTATCGAAAACTTTCAGAGCTGGAGTGTAGTCAAACTTCTGGGTATGAAGTTACAGTTGCGGAGCTATACTCAATTCTTACTCTTGCATCCTCGCACACACTGGAGCAACTCTTGTGCAAGATGCGGTAACCGAACCATGTGGAACCTTGGGTCACGGCTAAAAGAAAGAAAGTTTCTAATTACACCCTCTGTTCACCTGGTTTCTGGTTCGCTATATAAATTGTATACAAAATTTAAATCTACTCTCTTAGTAAGGGTTTGGGACCTGCCTGCTCCTTGGATGGGAGTCCCCACTTTTGATGACGACTCCTGCAGACTATGATTGAAGACGGAATAGATAGACAAATATAATGTCCGATCACTGAATTGGGAAGCAGCCGCCGGCCATATGGGTGACGTCCTCGAAAGAATAAAAGCTGACGTCGCTGACGTTCAAGAAGTGTGATGAATGAGGCAGAAACGAGTAGGTCCTTGAGTACAATTTTAATGTCGGGTTCGTGGTGGGAGAGAGACTAAGTCGCCAAGTCTTGGCATTCCCCCGGGTTGATGAAAGTCTCACCACAATCTGCACCAAAGCGAGATTCTTAAACATACGTAACGTAACGTACCAACGGAAGAGAAGGACGATGTTAACTTGGATGCTTTTTTATTAGCGTCTAGTGTGTGTTATTGTTGTTGTTTTTGTAGCAACTATCCAATCCAGATTAGAAGCAGGCGATGTGAGTCTAAAATCATCTAACAGAAGGTTCAGGAAGAGCTGCCTCGACGGGTTCGGACCAGAGGGAAAGGGGAAAAAATGAGTAGGCGCATACAAAGAGCTGTTTAGTTTTGTACGTGATCTCATTGCATGTAAGACATATGTTGGTTATGTCGGAGTAGGGTTTTAGTCGACTATAATATCCAGATCTTAATTGTGCCAGTATTACACAAGTCTGTAATGGGCGTTGATTGAATTCCGAGAACACCGTTCACTAGAAGAGAGTTTGGCGTCTTGTCCAGCGGCTTTTATATTTGGTGCTCAATGGAGTCCTGGTAGTTGAGTACTCCCTTCCTGATGTGAATAGGTAGTGGGTCAGCTTCAAGTAAATGTCGCGTAGCATAGATTCTTCGCTGTGCAAGCAATGCCCCGACGATATCAAGAGGTTTCCTGTCCCGGTCCTAAAGGCTGTGTTATGGCAACCTTGTAGCTTCTTCATCTGCGTCTCCCTAGTTACCGGTTCTGTACTTTTGTGGCAATCCCCAACATCCTCAAATGGGCTGAGGCTAATCGAATGTTATGGCAACCTTGTAGCATCTCTATCTGCACCTCCTTAGTTCCCGGTTCTGTACTTTTGTGGCAATCCCCAACATCCCCAAATGGGCTGAGGCTAATCGAATTAGCCGGGATCCGAAATACGGTTGTCTGTAGTACTGGATTACAGGACAAGGCAGTTATTTATTCACATGATGCTTTGTAGGGTATAAGCTTTTGCTAAACCCTTGTGAATAGTTGTTTTTTAGCTACCGTGAACACATTTATCAAACAGCTGTTTATTATTATATTCTATTTTCAATTTAGTTTAGTGGCGGTGTGTTAAAAATTCGTGGCATTTATTTTTAATAAGTACTAGGAGTAAAAAACAAATAAACAGTTTTGTTTTCGATGGGAAAGCATAGAAGAGATAAAGTGCACTTGAAGATAAAAATGAATGAATGAATGTGTTTAAGTTCTTTTAACACGAAAATGATTGTGGAATCATAAGTTTTAAAACAGAAGAAAGTATTACTACGTGGAAGAATATTGTATACGACTGCATAAACAAACAGCAAAGCGCATAAGCAGCACAAAAAAAAAACGATAAATATACATAGAATTAACATAGAGATGAGTATGGACGAGAAACTAAAGTATTCGCTGCTACGTGGAGAACTTGTTGACAGTCAAAGCGTTTGGACGCGGTACATAAACATAAAATAAAAATTTGCATTACCTATTTTAATAAAAAAAAATTTGTTATTTTATGTAGACATGAAAAGCGTGTATGGTTCCTCACACTCATCACAGGCACTTTGATGCTATATTCCACACGCACATCTATGCCTTTACTTATACCCGCTGTTGCAGCAGAACAGAAATGGAGTAAAACTGACTCCGGTACCGTGTTAAGTTCATTCTTTTGGGGCTATACATTGACACAGGTGTTTCCAAATACAAATATTTACAATTTTACCTCATTACAAAAATACAAATTTACTAAATTATTTTTTATTTCCAGGTGGTGGGTGGGTATTTTAGTGATCGCTTTGGCGGACAACGTGTAATACTCTTTGCTGCCATCGGCTGGTCACTGATAACATTCTTTATGCCAAATATTATATGGAGCTCAAATGCGATTAAAGTATATTCCATTCCGTTTATTGTAACTATACGTATTATAAATGGCGCATTCCAAGGTGTGCACTTTCCAAGCATGATTAGTTTAACTAGCCAGGTGAGTGGGTGTTTAGATGAGTGATGATACCATATTATGAGTTTTTGTCTTTCTTTTAGAATCTCTGCTCAAATGAGCGCACAAGCTTTTTCGGTCTACTTACTGCCGGCTCAGCCTTGGGCACGCTGCTTACGGGCAGTCTAGGTTCATTTGTTTTAGATTACTTCGGCTGGCCATACGTATTTCGCGTAATTGGCTTTTTGGGTATATCATGGGCGTTAATGTTGCGCTATTACACAATGGCTGGCGAGCGAGGTAGAATTATTAATGTATCCGCGCCGTCGCGATTATGTGCCAATAAACAAATATCTGATAATGTACCTTGGTTACGTTATTTTCGAAAACTTTCATTCTGGGCATGTGTACTTACTCACGCTTGTGAAATGAACTGCTTCTTTGTTCTACTCTCCTGGCTTCCGACTTATTTCCATGATGGCTTTCCACATGCCAAAGTGTGGGTAGTCAATATGATACCATGGCTTGCATTGCCGCCATGTACGCTATTTGCACGTTTTTTGACCGGACGTCTATTGGCACGCGAATGGTCGACGTCGGCTGTGCGTAAGATTATACAAAGCTGTTGTTTTGCTTCACAAAATCTGGCATTATTCATTATGGCACGAACAAGTGATTTTCACACGGCGTTGATTTGCATGACCGTTATAATAGGTAAGTAAAATATAAGGAATTTGCGCTGCAGATTTTAAATTTAATTTCTTACTTTTATTGCAGGTGGTACTGGCTTCCACAATAATGCAGTCACAGTAAATCCACAAGATTTAGCGCCATCTCACTCGGGTAGTGTTTTCGGCTTGATGAATACTGTAGGGGCAGTGCCAGGATTCTTAGGCGTTTATCTTGCTGGTCATATACTAGAGATCACACAAAGTTGGCCCATTGTCTTTAGCACCGCAGCTGCTATTAATTTAGTTGGTTGGGTGATATTTGTGGTATTTGGTTCAGCTGAGGCTATTGTGTGATTTTCGAATTTGAATTTCCGACATGTCGTTATCAAAACATACACATTTTCCGACGCACTGACTAAATTATATTATTATGAATATATATATATTTGTACATATTTATAGTAGTACACAGACCCTCTGATGAAAAGCTCTAGTAGTTCCTTATAATTATTATTTAAATTTTCTTCAGATCTACAAGAATTGTGTAAGAAAAATAAGTTTAAGTAGTACATATTTAAAATATATACGCGTGATATGCTAACTTATAACTATAAGTAGAAGAAAACATGTTTGAAACATTATTTACACTTTATTTAAAATAGATATAGTGGAAAGTAAGTGTTACCGATTGGCATTAACATTTTTAAAATGAGAGTAATTCTGTTTTATTTATATTTACTCCTCATCAGCCAACATTTTAGACATATATGGACCATCCAATTCATAGCCCAATTTACGATAATAAGCGCGTGTGCCTACACCAGAGATGACTGCTAGTTTGACGCTACCATGTTCCTCTCGTGCTATACGTTCTGCCTCTTCCATCAGTAGCATGCCGAAACCCTACAATAGACAATATTAAAAATTTAGAAAAACTTTCCTCAAGATATATTTATTATCGCCCACCTGATGCTGAAATTTCGTTGGATCTCTTGCATTCACTGGCACTACCGAACCATATACATGTAACTCCCGCACAATCGAACACTGTCCCACCTTAGTAAGCTCACTTTGGAAAGTATCCGGTGAGCATTTACGCAGACGCAATAGACCAACTAAAATGTCTTGCTCTGGATCTTCGTATGACAAGAACGTCTCCCAGCCACCATTGGCAAAGTAGTCACGTCGAATTAGTTCGATTTCATATGGACGTATTTTATTATGAATTTCTTGTATGCCGACTTCACGTGTGCGTACATCCCGGCATTCGGTGCCCCAATCTTTCATGCGAGCAAGCGCTAATTCACGCAAATTGCCATGTTCAACCCCCGAGCTGCGGAGTACAATAAAAGAATATAAAACAGTTACTTTCTGGTAAATAAATTTCTGAATTACCTCACTAATGGCATAGGTATATCCCGCTGTACACGATATACACGAGTCCATGGTGGTACTAACGCCAATATTTTTGCCACCAAATCGACAAGCATCGATGGTGGGTACGACTTGTAGCGACCTGTCTTCCAGAGTTCGTATAGACCAGTGCCACGTATGACAAGTGTAGGGTAGATTTTTAAACCATCCGAACGGAATGCTGGATTTTCAAAGTACTCCTAAATGTGAAAATGAGTGTGAGCAAATAGTCTATACACGCGTATTCTAATAAATAACTCACTATAAATTGCTCCAGATCGCGCTCAAAGTCCACATTCGGTAA
Organism: Ceratitis rosa; assembly: GCA_037013455.1. NCBI lineage: Eukaryota > Metazoa > Arthropoda > Insecta > Diptera > Tephritidae > Ceratitis > Ceratitis rosa. Next base: position 6,890,969 of record JAWMAG010000011.1, on the reverse strand, counting down.
ATCCGGCATCATGTGCGCTACAATTTTATAGCCAGAATCTTTACCCAGTTTGAAACTCTCACATACTGCCTTTACAGTATGGCCGCGGTTTGTATCGCGCGCAACATCTTCATAAACAGATTGTACGCCGATTTCCAAACGTGTACAACCATAATTCAACATATCGGTTATATGTCGTTTTAGACAATAATCAGGACGCGTTTCAATAGTGATTCCAATACACTTGGTATGTGATATTTCCGAATAACGTACTGCTTCTTTAATGTCACGGCTAGTATGACCACTTAGAGCATCATGTAACTTCATTATAAAATCATTTCGATACTTTTCATCTAAACTCATAAATGTGCCACCCATAACAATGAATTCAACTTTATCTACAGAGTGCCCCAATTGTTTCAACTGCTCGACACGATGACGTGTTTGTAGATATGGATTGTAACGTGCACGTATAGCACGCATAGATGTTGGTTCGTAACCAGTATATGATTGCGTTGAATATTCGAAATCACTATCAGGTCCACCCGGACAGTAGACGCATATATTACCAGTCATATTAATATGCGGGCAGCGATGTGGCTTACACATTACAGCTACTACTGCAATCTACATGTAGGTAGGCGTTAATAAATATATAGGTAAAAAAAATTGAAATAAATGTTCTATACATACACCACTGGCTGTGCGTATGGGCTTGGCCCGCAGTTTGGGTAACAAAATTTTTTTCGCTTCCTGCGGCACAGCTGCTATGATATCCACCAACCGAGGGGAGCTTTCCAAACCATATTTTGAAGAGATGCGCGATTTAAGCCGGTTCAAGTTTACATCTTTCTTTTCCTCATGTGCTTTTAGAAGTTCTTGTATGATTTCACCAATAACAATCACACTACGCTCTTCGCGGCTCAAACCAACTCCTTTAAATAAATGTTATTCAGTATATACGATTCAATGTTTTGTAATTTACTTACCCAACTTCTTTTTAGGCTTCATTGTAACAGTTTATTGTTTAAACCCAATATTTTAAGGCAATTTTGCACAATAAATGAAAATTTTATACGCAGATAAATTGGGAATTTCTTGAATAAAAAAAGAAATAAATGCAAATGTCAAATGACACATGTTCAACGTAGCTTTGCCAACCACACTAACGATGAAAAAATTGTTATTATCCTATTAATAAAAATTGTAGTAACTAAACTTTATTAAGTTGGTAAGAATACTAATAATTTTGGCTACCATAAATTGCAAGCCTGTATTAAAACAGCTGATGTTATTGAAAAATTAGTTTGTTTTCCATATAGTTCTTGTATTTCTATTCCACAACAAATAATAACAAAAGCGTTTGAAACAAAGTTTTAAATATAAATTGCACAAAAAATGGCGACTTGCCTTACAAAGGAACAGCTCGAACTCAAGAAAATGCTGGATCAGATTGTTGATAGTGATGAAGATGAAGAGTTGGCAGAAGCAAATGAAGAGGAGACATTTTCATTTTCAGTAAGTTTTTGAATATGTCTATGTATATAATACATTATTTATCGCTTTTGTGTCATTGCGTACTCAGAGCAGCACGGCCTGCTGGGTTTGTAACGGATACTATGGACCCAACTTTGATGAACCTCTTTGCGGCACTTGTCACGCTTTCCTCTATAATACACAAGCCGCTGAGGAGGAATTACAGACGACAATTTCAGATGACGAGGACTCGGGCAATGACGAGCCACCTTTTAAAGACAAGCAAGAGGTGGACGAAGATGATGATGATGATGAAGATGTAGACGATGATGTCGACGACGTGGTAGAGGATGATGTGGATGACGAAGAAGGTGTTGGTATGCTAGATCCAGGCGTGCGTAACATACCCGTCATTGCTGCACATGAAATGCAAATTGATAATATTGCACCTATGCTGGCAGATGCTGAACCAAGACGCTCACTCGAACGAGAAGGTGAACGTGGAAATATGGCACTGTTACCTATACTTCGTCCACGTCCGTTAGCACCACGCTCATTGCCTGATTTCCTAGAATTGCTAAGTGAAAGACGTGCGAATGCTGGGGAAATAGTAGCAGCTGTAGCTGCCCCGAATAATATACTAATGCTACCAGTTGAAATTATGGTAATAATTTTTTCCTATCTCGATGATATGTCAATGTGGAAGGCAAGTGAAGTATGTAAGCAATGGCGTAGTATTTTGGAACAGAACACATCACAGGTGATGTGGATGCGCTATCTAAAAGAGCGTTGGCCACTCTTTCAGTGTATTGTCGATGTGCCCAATTGGCTTAAACTATATAGTGCTTTAATGAATTCTTGCTTCTGTCGAACTTGCCTGCTGCAGATGGCTTTGAAATCACCACCACGTGCGCGTCAAAATGCTATTCGTATGAACTTTTTACGCAACGATGCGCATCAATTGAACAGTCATGCAACGGAGGGTATAGATGCGATACCCCTAGATAAACAGAATACCTATTGGCAAGCGAGTATCTTAGGGCCTACTGGCAGTCCATACGAAGGTGGAAAATTCTTTCTATATATCTTCTTTCCGGAACGGTAAGATATAGTAAACGTAGTTAATTGAGTTTTGAAAAAATAAAACAGGAATGAAAATATATCTATAGCTATCCGATGATACCGCCAACTGTACGCTTTTTAACGAAAATCTTACATCCGAATGTGTCACGTCATGGTGATGTGGGCATAGATATCTTCCAACACAATTGGTCTTTGGCTTTGAATGTTTCGAAAATTTTATTATCAGTGCAAAGTTTGCTCACAGACCCATACACAGAGGTAAGACCTACCCATGCCTTGCATAAATTATTTGAATTGTTACAACCTTTACACTTACAGATTTGTATGGAACCCGAACTTGGCTATATGTATGAACATAATCGTGCGCGGTTTGAGAGCTTGGCGCGCTCCTGGACTTGGAAATATGCCATGTTCGAGTTAATGCCACCATCTTAAGTACACAAACCAATATAATATAATATATAGGAATATGAATTCTATATTCTATTTTCTATTTTTAATATTATCGTGCACACTATAAAGTGATGTGAATGGCTATATAACAAGCATTTACGAATTGTTTAATTTATTTATTTTGAGCACAAAGAATTGTTTCAATTAAGTTAATTTATTTATGAAACATACACAATATTGAAATATGTTTGTTTTCGTTTTGGTTGTGCCGCATATCAATATGTAGTTAAGAATATGAGTAAGAAATGGACGAAAGAAAATGGTATAAAAATAATGAAAATAATCCTGAATTTAGACAATCTCATTTTAATTTATTGTGCTTTTTCCTACATATATACATAAATAATATTATTTTTTAATAACATTATTAATGACTCGATTAGCAATAAATACATGCAGAAATTTTATATATAAAGCAAAAATTTCTGATTTTTTGCACACTAAATGTATGTATTAATAACAAAAAAAAAAAGAATCAAAGAAATATATAAAAAAAACATATATAAAACTAAAACGAATATTTTCTTAAACGCTAAAGTTTATACCAATATATATCTAAGCATTTGCTATCAATACATAAATATTATATATGTATTGACTAAACATATAAAATATATAGTATAAGAATGCTAATAGGATGTATGCAAGAGTATTTTACTAGCAACAAATGAAAGTAGTGATATAGTTGTGAGACTTACATATATACATGCATACTAACATAACATACATTCAAGCATTAATAATTAATTCTAAATAAACATTATTTTGTTCAGAAAAATTAAAAATTTTTTTTACTTACCATGTTTATAGTTTTAATTTAGACTCTTTTTGACCGAATGAAAAATTATTAAAAGTGTCTGCATTTTGATGATGACCATCTAAATTTTAAGCGATAGAGTAGAACATGATATAGTAGTATGGCAAGGATCTGAAGGCACAATAGACCACTGGTCGCGGTACATATTCTTATTATATATCTACCTATGGAAGGAGCTAAATACATAAATTCTTTGTGCTTAAAACAAGGAACACTCAAGTAGAAAATGGCATGAAATGACCTCATCGACTTTCAAGAGCCTATATATTGCACCGCAATTCAGTGTTGGAAAGTTTTATGTTTTTTTAAAACTTATAGAAAACTTTAAGCCTCTCAGGTTTTTATTTTATTTTATTTCTTTTTAGTTGAAGTTTTTTAATTTTAATTTTACATTTCTCTTTTATTTAACTTAATTTATCTTGTTAAATTTGCTTTATTTTGTTTTTCTTTATATTTTATTTCACTATGATTTCGTTTATTTTATTTTATTTGATTATATAATATTTTATATTTATATAAATTAGTTTATTTTATACTACTTTATTATATTTTATATTGTTTTATTTCATTCTTTTATATTATTTTATTTTATATTAATTAATTAATTTATATTTTAACTAAATTTAAAATAATTTTATGTTATTTTATTTTATATTATTTTTTATTTTACTTTATTTTATTTTGTTTCATTTTAATCCTTCATATTATTATAATAAATATAGTTTAAATTGTAATAATAAATAATAAATTTATTTTGTGTATTATTCTAATTTTCTTTAATTTAATTTAATTAATAAATAAAATAATAATTATTATAATTTATGTTATTTATTACTTATTTCATTTAATTTAATTTCATTTTAATTTTGTTTTATTTCGTTTAATTTAATTCAAGTTTATGTTAATTTAATTGTTATAGTTTATTTCACTTCATTTTGATCTTTATTTTTCCCCTTATTTTATTTAAATTTGTTTATCTTATTTCATTTTTATATTATTTTATTTTAAATAATTTTTATTTCAATTTAAGTTACTTGATTATATTTTAAGTTCTTTTATTTTATTTCGTTTTAATTTTATTTTCAATTATATGTTGCTTGATATTATTTAAATCTATTTTTTTATTTGCCGGCTTTATTTAATTTAATTTTATTTTAATTTGCTTTATCTTATTTTATTTCATTTTATTTTGTATTAATTTATTTTATCTTATTTTATTTTATTCTATTTTATACTATATATTTTTTGTTTTGTTTTATTTCATTTTATTTTATCTTATTTTATTTAATTAATTTATTATTTTTATTTAATTAAATTAAATTTAAATTTATTGTATTTTTCTATTTGTATTTAATTTTATTCTGTTTTATAATTTTTTATTTTTTTATTTAATTTCTTTTATTGGATTATGTTACATTTCACTTTATTTTGTTATATTTCAATGTTATATATTATTTAATTATTATTATTTTCATTTTGGCTTACTTTATTTTTATTTTAATTTATGTAATTTTTGTTTTGTTTAATTCTTACCATGTTTTTCCAATTTTACTTTACTTTATTTTAATTTTTATTCTTTAAATTTTATGTAATTTAATGTAATTTTTTTTCTTTTAATTTTACTTATTTTTATCAAAAAATATTACTCATACGCCGTGACAAAATGGGTTTAATATTGTAGTATAACCGGTACTTATTACCACTAAGCTAAAATTTTATTGTTTTAACAAATTTATTTTTACTTTCCTCCACTGTTGTGTCGGACACCTGTGACATATGTGTGGTTCCCTCGAAAGCTTTTACCCCTACAAAAACAATAAAAACAACTTTGAGGTGAGATATTCAAGTGAGATGAGGAAAATCGCTTGATACTCTCACTCTACTCTCTTTCTACTCTCACTCTCTATTCAATCGGCAATCGGACGAAGTCAACACATTTTGGACGTGCTCCCCTGGAAAAGTCCAGCATCAAGTGAAAAGCAACAGCGCCATTTCAGCGATAACAAAGTTATACATATATACAGACAAGTACATACAAGCGCAGACACATACACAGCGCGATAAATGAGCCTCATACAGTTAACTTGGCGCTCAGTTAGTCAGTTCGAATTTGATTTTGCGACGGGTAGCAATGCGCGGAAGTTGTTGCGTGTATTTCATAAGGAAATATGTATAAAATACTTTGAGGGAAAAAAACATATTCTATGCTGAAATGTGGGTAAAAATGTAATGGTGAATAAATATCGGTTAAATAAAAAATATTTGCTAGAAAAAAGTGTGTTTCAAAAATATGACCAAAAAATATATTACAAAAAAAAAAAAAATCTGCATACACGTATGTGTATGTGTGCGCGAAAAAATGTGTGTCTGGAAAAAGTAAATCGTCAATTCTTCCATTACTTTGCTGTTTTCACAACTTGTTGTTGCTGTAGTATACATACACACACCTACACATTTAGGCAGATATGAAAAGGTGAAAATCGCACTTGAGCATTTTCACCAATCGTGCGAACAAAAAACAAGACACTCACATGCATACCTATGTGTGTGCGAGCGAAAAACGCAAGGCTGAAAACGAACCGACGAACCGACGAACCAGCGAGCGAGCGAACACACGGCGGAAGCGGGCCGAGAAACGAGTGTAGTGCAACAAAAATAAAAACAAATGTATGAGCGACGGTGACATTAAGTGTTACAGGGCTCTCCGCCACCGGCGCAAACGAAGATATATGTCCATATGTATGTATATATGGATATGTATGTATATGTACATATGTGTTCATGAATGTAGTACCTATAACGAATGAATCGAAATTCCGAGTGCCAGTGCGACCAGTGTAAATGCGAATACGATTTTAGCAATGAGCGGTGCGCGCGCGTATTTATTTCTATACATATCTATTCTTCTAAGCAAGCAAGCTTACATGTGTTTGCCTTTACGTTCGCGTGTGTATAGGGGTGCAAGTGTGTGTGTGTGTGTGCGTTTGCTTGCGTCTGCTAGCCAATGGAGTGTAGGTGTTTGTGCGGGCATTTAAGCATCCTGTGGCAGCTGCTCGACTCAAGGATAAAAGCTTGAATGACTGAAACAAGTGCGAAAAACAAAAACAACAATGTCAAGTAAAAAGTTACCATATAAAGGGGTTGCCAACTTTCAACAGAAAATTTAAGGAAAAATTAATATATCTGTGATGAAAGTGAAACTCAAAAGACACAAGAGAGCATTCAAACATATGTTAGAATATTAAATTGATTTTTCTACATACACCGACAAACGTACTCACATTTTTGATACTAATTTGACAAATAGTTTAAAAGATTATTATTTTTCATATACTGTTAAAAATTAATTGTCATGGTCAGGATATTGTATAAAGTATTTACTGTTTACTTATTTTTATTATTCTATAATTTTTTTTTAATTATTTATTTTATTTGTAATTATGCTCCTTTAATATTTTTTTAATTAAATTTTTTTAATATTATTTAATCATGTTATATTTTTTTTGTTTATTTTTAAATTCTTTTCACATTTTTTCTTCAGTTTTATATTATTTTTAAAATTCTGTTTTTGTGTTTTTTCTTTATTATTTCAAAATTATGTTTGTGATTTTTAAATTTTGTTTATATCTTCTATTTATAAAATTTTTCAATTTCTATTTATTTTATTTCTATAATTTTTACTTTCAACTTTTTTATTATTTTTATAATTTTTAGTTTTTACTTATTTTTATATGTTTTTATATTTTTAATAATTTGCGCTTATAATTTTTGTCTTTTAACTTTTTTATTATTTTCATAATTTTTATATTATTTTTAGAAGTATTGTATATATTTCAATTTTAATTTGTTAATATTTTTAATTTTTAAATTATTTTATATCTTTTATTCTTTAATTTTTATTGAAGAAAACATATTTTATTTATTAAATAGTATTTTTTTTTTAAATTTTCTTATATATTTATTTTTTTTGAAAATTTTTTATTTATTTATTTGTTTTTGTATTACTCATTTAATTATATGTTTCTTTATTTTGTTTGTACTATTTATTTAAATTTATCTTATTTCTTTATTTTATTTTATTTTATTTATTTTAGTTTCATTTTATTTCAAATTATTTTATTTAATTTCTTTTAAATATTCTATTTATCTTTGTTTTATTTTTATATTCTTTTATTTTATTTTGTTTTATTTCATTTTAATTTATTAAATTTAATTTAATTTAAAATTTTTTTTATTTTCGTTTTATTTTTATATCTATTTTATTTTGTTTTAATTTATTTTAATTTATTAAATTTAATTTTATTTTAAATATTTTATTTATTTTCGTTTTATTTTTATATCTATTTTATTTTGTTTTAATTTATTTTTATATTTATATTATTTTATTTTATTTTATGTTATTTTATTTTATTTCATTATACTTATACTTATTTTACTTGATTTAATTTATTTTATTTTGTTTTGTTTTTTGTTTTTTATATATTTTTAATTTAATTACTTGATTATTTTGTATATTTAAATTTTTTTATTTATTTAAAATTTTCCAGTTAAGCATCGTTTTGTACTCTTTCTTCAGTTGGGAGAACTCAAAAAATATGCCCAACTCTGAGTTAATTATTAAGAAATTTTTTAAATTTTGATTTCAATATATTTTATTTATTTTTTGTTTTTATAATTATATTATAATTATTGAAAAATATGTTGCTTTATTGATAAAAAAACTTTTTTAGATATGCATGAGCGATTTAATATTAAAAAATAAATGGCAATTAAAAAAACACCCATCATCAAAATATTACTCATACGCCGTGACATTTGTTTATTCATTTATCTTTTGTCGCTGGAGGAGAATTAAATTTGTTTCTACTTTTTATTTTATTACTGAAAAGCAAATTAGCTGAAAAATATTATAGGATAAACGCCATAATTAGATATATTAAAAAAATATATATTTTTCAATAAGTATACTTTTAGCAATCAATATATAATATTAACTTTATTGAACATCTTTTCCTTCTCCTTCGTGAACACAAAAAAAAAAACAAAAATTCAAAGAGTTCATTCAAGACAAATCAAAGCAAAATCAAATCAAATCTGCAAAAATCAATTTTCAAGTGTAGTTCTACAAGATATATAGAAGTACATAAGTATGTAGTGAGGTACGCATAAGCACACTGTAAAACTAAATCGTACCAGCAAAACAGGCGCTATGTTGTTGTGTTGCTTCTCTTCAAATGTTTTCCTTGCCACAACCTGTGTGCTTCCGCTCTGGCAAACGGAACACACTTATGTACATCACTAGATTAGTATATGCAAAAAAAAAAAAAAAAAATTGTTAGCTTTGTGGCTCCTTGCCACCCTCGTAATAACTCGCGTCTAATACTCATTCTGTTAACCTAGTCCCACACAATTTCAGCCATTCAGTAGCACTACACGGACATACATACCTGTACACAAACCTATTTACGTACACAAAATGCTGTATGGTGTAAGTATGTTTGGGCCCTAAAGGATATCAACTGGTAGAGTTGAAATTTGTATATGCTGATGTTGCGTGTTGCGGTGTGTCGTGCAGCGGTTTGGTGAAAATCGGCTGGAATTCGCTAAACTGGGTGAGAGTAGCTGTAAAATTTACTCATTCACTCACTCAGACATACTCACTTGGAAAAACGAAGTCTGAATAAATTTCATATTTCTCATTCTCTCTCCCTCTCTCTCTCTCTCTCTCTTTCTGTAAAATACTCGTGTCACCTTCGGCCGTGTAATAATATACTGATATGTACGCTTAGTGAAATTATTATTTGTCTATAAATGTGTGTTTACGTATATTGGCAAATTATTAATTGATGCATTAAGTTCAGAGTTCATACATATGTAAAGTATGTACATATGTATGTGTTTGAAATAGTTTTAGTTTGGTGAAATTTATTTAGATACGAACAGAGATTATTTATAAATAATTTTTGCCTTAATGATTTTTGTTTGGGCTGTAAATGTGTGAAATTAATCAAATTTTAAAGTATATTTTTTTTTTTTGGATTACTTGGAATACGTATTTTTTTAAATTAGTTTAAAAGTTATGATTTCTTAAATTTATATTTTCTATTTTATTTTTGAGTTTTATGGAATAATGAAAATAAATAATAAATAAAAAAGTTCCTACGACTACCATAAAAGATTACTCATACGCCATGCCCAATTTTTATTCCTTTATTATACTAGGAGGCGAAGGAAACAAATATACCAAAGATTCCTGCAGACTTTTAAAAATAACTTTAGACTTTTCGCTTAGCAGAAAATCATTCAAGCACAGTTATGCGTATTACATTAGCATTCTTCAAATTTTTGAACTTTTTAAGGGACTTAGAAATCAAAAATTATGCTTTACATCGAATGACAATACCTCCGGAGAATTTTTTCTTTACCGAGTTTTAAAAAAGTATTTTCAATAAGGCATTTTATACATGTTAAAGAAACTCTTTCTTTATATACGTATATTCTCGTTGTGTGGTGCACTAGTGAGGTCTAGGAGCATTTTTGTTTGAAATCGCAGTATTTTATAAATATTAGTTGCTTAAGCAGAGCTTTTTAATTGTATATACATACATATTGTTTTTATGACAAAATTGCTTGAAATAATTTTGTGATACAAGCATCAAGATGCTTAAAGATGCTGTATTTTAGCTGAAATATGCCACTTTCTTGTCAGTCCTCTATCTAAGAGTGTGCCAAGGTGTTTAACTTCACTTGCTTGGAGGCTTATAACGTTGTTTAGTTTCAGCGTTGGACATAATTCTGTTTTTATAGTGAAGGTTAAATGGCTACACTTTTGCGTCAGTATAGTAGTAAAATATTTTAGTGGTTTTCTAATGTATTTGTAGCTTTGATTTTGATAATTGGCAGGCTTCGGCTAAAGCTAAGGTAGTATTTATCCCAAAAGAAGGCAGAGTCAACCCGTTTGTTCAAAGAATTTTCGGCCTATCAGTCTCATTTTCCTTCTTTATAAAATCTTTAAAAGGCTGCTCGACACCTATATATACTCGTACGCCTAAATCTGCCCGCTAACAACCTCTCGATATATATACTTTAATCCGTCTGGTGGTAGGGCGTGGAGATCACTCTCTCTACCGTTGTCAAATATTACGGGGTGTAAAAAGGAAAATTGTGTACTGGATTTATACAGCGCTAGTTAGATCAATCCCATTCTACGGTGTTACCGTATGGACACCCGCAAGCGAGATCAGATCAGTTTTGCTGTAGCTGTAGGGACAAAGAAGACTTTGTTTGAACACTGTCACTGCCACTGCCCAGCTTTGATATTTGCGCAAGCCAAGCTTCTCGGGAAACACTCCTTTGTCTGTCTCACTGAGTTGGATTCAGCAAAAATTGGTATTCTCATTGCTTTTATTCGCATATTTGCGAAGGTGAAGGTGATAAGAGCCTCACAGCGGTATCAAAATGGGGCTATTTTTTGACTTTAAAAAATTCTATCATCATTATGAATATTTTAGGTTATGTTTCACGTAGCAGTAGTACTCAAAAGTAATTTTAATTAAAGATCTCATTTTCGAAAAAAATGTAGTTAAGAGAAAGGTGAAGTACGTTATTTATATTTATTTCCAAATTAATTAAGAGAAAAAAAATGTATAAATTTTAAGGCTGCTGAAAGAAAACAGGAATGATTTCATCTGAAAGATAATTGCTTGCGACGGTTTAAGATACAATTTTTATAGACTATTTTAAATGTCATTTACTTAGAAAAGGGGTGAATTTAAATTAAAGAAATATTTATTATTATTATTATTATTAATTTATAAATAAAATTATAAAACAAGTATATTAGCACAAGCTACCAGGGTTATCGGATTTTAATTTATTTTTACTATTGAAGATGTAATAACTGAAGTCCTATCGAAAAATTTAATACACGTTTCTTTTTTCAATTTTTTTGGAGGCTTAATAAAATTATTTGTCTATTTTTCCATATGAGAAAATGGAAAAATTGGCAGCCGCGGGTTCAAATCCCGGTGGCACCAACATCCAAAAATTATGGAAAAATAATTTAAATAAATAATTAAGTTGAATTTTCTAATTGCGATCGCACCTCTGCAGGGGGATGAGTGTATTTCGGACATGAAATAAAGGCTCCTCGAAAAAAAAACCCATCAGTCGTTCGGAGGCGGCTGACTGTATGTCCCTCTATTTGTTGGAAAATATCAAGACGCTAAACCACAAATTTTAGGAGGAGCTCGCCCGAAAATCGCTTCAGCGGTTACAAAGCAAAAAGTAATCCATTATCTCGCAAGAGAAGGCTTTAGTGATCTGTAAATCGTGTACAATAAATGCGTTTGAATTACACAAGATGGCATCAAAAGGATAATATTTTGTACTAGAAAAGATAATAGAAGCAGTGTTAATCACTTAACTCAGTAGTGTTTGAGCACATATCACAGATGAACACCATCAAAGGAAAAATACGGTATGATCTAAAATTGTTCGTCAATAAAGGCGAAAACGCTAGTCAGGCAGCTGAAAATTTGAATAACGTTTATGGACCCGATACCATACCAGTCAATCATGCACAATTTTGGCCTCATTTACTGGAATGAAACATTATGATGTAAAAGATGCTCGAAAATATTGTGAAAATGCCGATAAAATAATAGAAATCGTCGAGACTGATCATCATGCGATAATTCTTTCGATTATCCAGGTGCTAAAAATTGCACAAAACTGAAAAAGGCTGAATACACAAAGAAGCTCGATGCATTTTATGGGTGCCACAAGTGTTCACGAGAAAAACCTCAACGACCGAATTTCCATTTACGAACCATTTCTGCCGCAGATAGTGAGAGGTGAAGAGAAGTGAATAACTCACGACGACGTCAAACGAAAACGTTTCTGGCTGAAGAGCAGTTAGCTGTCACAAACGGTGTCCAAGCTAGTATTGACGGCTAGTAAGGTTTTGTTGTGTATTAGGTGGGATTGGCAAAGAATCATTCGCTTTGAGTTGCTCCACTACGGCCAAAATATTAATTCAGACCTGTAACATCAGTAATTGGAAAGTGTGAAGGAAGTAATTACGCAGAAGGGCCCAAATTGGTTAACAGGATTGGAGTTATGTTTCATCAGAGCAACGCTAGATCACACACCACATCGATAGTGATTTACCAGAAGCTCCCAGAGCGTGATTGGGAGGTTCTTATGCATCCCTCTATAGTCCGGACTTCGAACTGATTAACAGCTGTTGATGCTTATGGCGATTGACTTGGCTGGAAGGGAATCGACCTAAAGAGAAGTCTGTGAAAATCGATTGTCTCAATTATTAGGTGCAGCAAAAATAAATCCATTAATTTTCCAATAGATGATGTTATTTATGTGTATTTCGTCTTGTATAAGTCAGATCGGGTTCCGCTAGATGGGATTATCAGGATGATATTTCGTACTAAAAACGTTTTCCTTATGGAATTGTGATTGGTTGATTCAGTTTTGTTTGAGCGTGCGTCAAAGATGGCCAATAGCAAAGAGAAAATACGCTATATTTTACAGGTTTTCTTCGATAAGTGTGAAAACGTAAGCTAGGCGGCAGAAAATGTGAATGGCGTTTAAGGTCCTGGTACTGTTACAGTAAATCATGCATAATTTCGGTTTCGATTTTGTTCCGGTAATTTTGATACAAAAGATGCGTCGCGGAGTGGAAAGCAAATTGTAGAAAATGTCAATAAAATCATGGACATTGTCGAGTCCGACCGTCATGAAAGCATTGTTTCGATTGCTCAAATGCTAAAAATTGCACATAAAACCATTTGAAACCATTTGAATAAGGGGGATACGAAAAGTAAAAATTAAACCATTCAATTTTATGCAAAAATAATGGATTACTTCTTACTAGACCTACCTATATACGTGTATGTACAGATATATAATATACTAACTTTTATATTATATATTGTACTTTCCACGCATACCTAGTATATTCACCATAAGCAAAGAAAAGTATTAAAAATACACTAAAAGCTTTTTGAAAAATATATTCCAGTGCATAGAGATTATTTTCGAAATATTATTCTCATTAATAAATTTATAATCGCCGAGAAATGTGGAGAAATGAAAGCAATACAAGTGAATTTCGAAAAAAAACTTTATACTAACAATTTGTGGATTAATCAGTGGATTTATACATATATTGTTTTTAAATAAACAAATTTTACACAATCAGATAATATTTTAAAATTTGTATTTTTATGTTTCGCTTCAAGCGATTTCTCATGTGATCTCATTTGCAGAAATAATTATACAGATTCGCACTGAAAATTAACCAGCACAACACCCAGCGGTTGGTTGATTAATAAAAGTTTGAGCATATGTAGATATATATATACATATATATATATATATAAAATAAAAAATTATGAATGAATTAAAAATAAAATTCAAGAGCAACTAAGTAAAAAAGAAAGAATAATAAAAGCATAAACTTACTCGAGCGCAAAGTGCAATGAGTCATGGTAAACGCTAAAACCCATGGGGGGAGCTATAATAAATAAAGGGAAAAATGTAAAATATCTAAAACATTCACGCGGAGTTCAATTCAACCATGAATTCATAACTATTTCAATATATGTATATATTTTTTAATATCAGCGCCAAGCTCAATACAATAATAACAAATCATCAGCAAATATCAAATATGAAAAGTGAAATTAGCATAAACTAAAAACAAAAGTGAAAGAAAGAACAAAAAAACGAGAAAGCAGAAAGTGTAAAGCAACGAATGGGGCATTTGTGCATTTGTGTAAAATAACTAATCCGACAGCGTAGAAATGTGCAAGGAAAATTGAAGGATAACGTTGATGCTTGTTGAGTTTCATTGTAAATTAGCAGCCGCATTGCTTTTGTACGCTCTCTATTTTGCCCAACATTCAGCATTCAACATTCACTTGTCTGTTTGGTGTCGTTCTCCTCGGCATCCAGCACACATTCAACATTCTGTGGAGAGCATCAACGTCAGTCAGCCAGCCTTAACCTCAACAGCGCCTGAGCCTCAATAGCTTCAGCTTCAGCCTCAGCCTCAGCCTCAGCCTCAGTCGCAACCATTATTGTCCTTTGTTGTTTTACGCTTGAATGCTGCGGTAGCGTTGCGCGTGAATCGCTTTTGTTTTCTACAAATATACGCACATTCATACACAATCCATACATACACGTATGTATAAATAAATAAATAAGTACGAGTAGCAAGACACAACAACACCAACAACTAACTACATTGTTAGCTATTTAGTTAATGTGGTTCAATGTAAATTTTCAGTGAAGAAAAAAAAAACAGAGAAAAATATGAAAAGGCTTATGCCGTATTACATACAACTACAACAACAATAACGGTAACGGTTTAACAATACAACTACACAGCTGCAGTAGCAGCAGCATCAACAACAATTTGAATTGCGTACTAAACGCGTTGAGTTGAGGGATTAGAAAGAGGTAAGTGTGTAGCATTAAATTTTTATTTATATGCTTATTGCATACAAATACTGAATATATAACGGTATTGCTGGAGGTCAAATATGAGTATATGAAAGGGTATGCAAAAATTTTTTTTTAAATTTCAATGTTGAGTAGTGAAATAAGTGTATAAAATGTTCTTTCTCTCTCTATCATTCTCGTTCTCAACAAATACCACAGAGAGGAACGATCCGTAGCTATCTTCAATGGCGACCCTAAACTAAGTGACGAAGTAGTCTACACTGAACCTCTTGCTATCAACTTATGTAACAGACTTCGTGACCACTGCAGCGTCTTTCAAAGCGGAACTAACGGCTATAACGGAAGTCGCTTCATGATTGATAAATTCAAGTCGATAACCCAACCTATTACTATATTTTCTGATAGCCAGGCTGACATTAAGACTCTCAAATGCAATCATACTCCCTCAAAGGTGGTATTAAGATGCAGAGAAATCTTAAACAAACTCATGACTGTATGCGAAATGTGCATGGTTTGGGTGCCTAATTATAGAAATATCTCATGGAGCTGCGTGGGCTATGGAACAGTCATAACCACAAGATGTGGGTCTTCAATATTTATTTTATCCCCTTCAAAATAGTCACCATTAGAGGCGATACACATATGCCACCTTTTTTTCCAATCTTCATAACACTTCTGGTAGGCCGCTTTAGGTATGGCTTTCAGTTCCTTCTTCGAATTCTCTTTTATGACTTCAATCGACTGAAAATGCTTTCCACGAAGTGGCAATTTGAGTTTAGGGAAAAGAAAAAAGTCACACGGTGCCATGTCGGGTGAATGCGGTGCTTGCGGAACAATATTTACGTTGTTTTTGGTCAAATAATCGCGTACAAGACGAGACGTATGAGCAACAATTTTGGAACAAGTCGAGCAGACACACGTCTCATGCCCAAAACATCGTGAATAATGCTCTGAGCGGATCCATTTGATATGTTGAGCTCACTAGCTATCTCTCTTTCAGTCACACGACGATTTTCCAACACAATTTTCTTTACTTTCTCGACGTTTTCTTCGTTTATTGACGTTGCTGGACGACGATCATGGGGCAAGTTCTCCAGCGATGTACGGCCGTCCTTGAACGACTTATACCAATCAAAAATACGTGCACGTGATAGGCAAGACTCCCCATATGCCTTCTGCAACATTTTCATTGCGTCCGTCGCACTTATTCCATTGGAATAACAAAATTTCAAACAAACTCTTTGCTCAACGTTAATTTCCATAGTAAAATTCGAAAAACACACTCGAGGTTGACTTGTTTATAGTGCCGTAAAAAATAATTATGTGACAGATCGTGCTCAAATTTGACATGTAAACATATAACAGTCCTGCCAACCTAAGCAAAAAAAAGTATGGCCATATGTCTTGTCCTTCTCGAGTTATGGATAAAGTCTCGTTTATATTTGATCAGAAATAGCAGAAGTATGGGCTGTTTTTCAAATGACTTTTGCCGCAGGTGCAGGGACATATAATGAGAAGAAATTGGTGGAAAATTTCCTCTGCCACTACCTCGCTCTCACTGCGGTCCATGTTGCGCTTGTTTTTGCGGAAATTGCTTCTTGGATTGCCTTGAAGAGCTTGCATCTGTAGGCATCATTAATTTTCTAATTTTCATAAAATACACCAAGTGGATTGAGCATTTGGAAAGGTGAGAGGAATCTCTTTCAAAGGGCCAACATAGGTATCACAACGGACTGGTGGGCCTAAATGCGCTTGATTAGAGTGCCGTGTTCGAGCAACTTGTTCAACTACTGACTCTGAATCTGTTTCTATAAGATCTCGATCACTTTTCATTCATATAAATAGCATAAGACATTTTACGAGATTTTTCTTGAGATTTTTTTTCTTATGAACCAATGAAGTACCTGCAAATACTCTTAGCGCCAGCTGTGGTTAAAAGTGGTGGTATTACGCCTAAGAATAATGTTAGTGATCTTGGCTATTAAATTATTTAAATAGTTCGATTAATCGAATATTCGGCAACCGATTAGTCCATTATTCATATACCTACATAGTCCCAAACGAAGCTACGAGGAACTGCACAAGTTTACTAAATATAAGTTGACGGAGGCACTATGAAAACTGCTAATTGCCTCCATAACAGAGAAAATTTTACAAAAAAAAACAGACTCCTTTTTTTTCTTATTTCTTATTTTCTTCAAATCCACTGATTCCAAGATTAAATGTATTCGTGAGAATAATGATGATTATAACCACAGTGATAATGATTATTTGAACTAAAAAGAGATTTTTCCGAAAAAAATGCTGTAAGCTCTAAGGTTTATTCATTTATATAAAACTAGCTCAAACCAAAAGCGGTTTCTTGTCTTCTTTACGAAGTGTATTCGTTATTATAATATATTCTATAGTTTCGCTACAATCAAGCAGGCTGAAGAAGTTTCGATTCTATTAACTTCAATTTGCTTTAAACAAAAGTCTTGAGATCACCTCTTCCTTAAATTTGCGAATTCCGAACAGTAAGACTTCAAACCCTTAGTAAATTGTCGCATCATATTGTGGAACTTCTCCTGTCAGTGAACTCCTGATGTGCTCCTGATTGCTCCGCATCTCTTTCGGACTCTCAACAACCTTCAAATATGGTGCGAAGCTTTCAGTGGATCGTAATATTGCTGCTCGAATTAAAAAAAAATACTCGGCTAATTGTGATAGGAGAGCATTGAGTCATTGAGTCATTGAGACTTTAAGTGCAGCAGTTTTCGGTCAGCTATGTAAGCTATCTAACCTTCCCCGGTATAGAGTTCTTCATAATAAATTTGTCTAATTGCGGTCGTCTCTCGGCAGGTAATGCCAATGGCTCCGAGTTCTTTTCTGATATGAAATAGAAGCTTCTCATAAAAATCCAGGAAAAAACTGTAGGTCCCTGCATTTTTTTTTTTTTTTTTATCTGGTCATGAAAAGTACAAAGGTATTAACAAAGTTAGCACTTCTCTATTATCATTGTTGATTTTGTTGAGATTTCTCATCTGAATTATGCTATGTAGGAGTTTGTGGCATATATCTGTGTGGTCCGGTGTGTTTAGGTTCTTTTATACCGGATTTTTATGTGACGGGACTTTTTTTTATTCATCCGCTGTTCCAGTATAAATTGAGCATACTTCACGCATTCTGTACAGAATATACGTAATGATGAAATACTGTTATCTTAAAATATTTTCATTGACCCGACTTTTACTATCTACATTGTAATCTACAGTTGGAATTATCCGATTTATGTCATATATGCACCGTTTTACTCTATAACTTTTTGCTATTTTGAAGGTAATATCATTATGCATCTCCCTTGTGCCTATTCGTTCTCTTTAGGCGAATTCTTCATCAGCCAAATCATATGCCATTAGACAGGGTTCCATTTTTCATTACCAGTCACCATCTGCTTCAGAAATGGATCGATTTAGGATTAGGACTCAGCAGTGATTCGCTGATGGAAATTAGGTTCAAGAAGTTTTTCCTTGTTAACTCATGTGGCACCCATATATCGAGCTTCTTTGTGTTTATTTCCAGCCTTTCGAATTCCATTATTTTATCGACATTTTCGACAATTGGCCTTCCACTCCGTGGAGCTTCATAAAAATTACCGGAACAAAAACAAAAATTATGCATAATTGGCTTTTACTATTCACATTTTCAGCTGTCTGACTTGCAATTTCGTCTTTATCGAAGAAAAATTATAGAAAACAGCTCAAACACTATTGAGTTAGATGATCAACACCTTTCCCATTATCTTTTTAGTACGAAATATTCTTTCCGTAGCCATCTAGTGTAGGCCAGTCGCACTTATAGATCACTAAAGCCATCTTTTGCAAAACTAATGGATTACACTTTATTAGATGTAATGTAAGGCAGAAATTATTAAAAAAAAAACATTTAAAAATTCCTCCTTAAATTTATGGCATAATTATGATCCATTGCTTTTAAAAGAAATTCATATGTGTAGGTTGTAAATAAAATAAAACATTTAAATTAATATGTCGTTTAATTCAATTAGTTGTTATCGATAATTAATGCATTCAATGATACCATCCATCCAACATTTATTTGAAAAAATACACTATAATTTATGTATGTATAAATTTTTGCTATAAATGTTCATGGAAAAAATATTTACATACAAATATTTGAATATATGGTATGTAGGTTAAATTGTGTACATAACCACTTTCATTAATTACACATACGTGTATATAAAAATGTAAAATATTTCAACATTAAAAATGTATACCATAAACTTTGATTTTCAGTTTGTCAGTGTGTATATATGTACATATGTACATACAAACACACACATCATCACTCATGCATGAAAAATTAAATAATTTGCATTAATTGACATTTAAGACCACCTGCAGATGGTGAGATTTTTGGCTAACAACAACAAAAAAGAAACAGCATAAAAACTATTTTGTGTAAACAACGGTAGTAAAAAATTGGGAAAAAATTGAAAACGGTATGCAGAGAATAATGAATAATATATTATACATATATTCATTTATAAGGTTTGTCTGTATGTATGAGTGTAGGTGTGAGTGTCTGTCTGCATCATTGGTGCAACGCAAAGGTTGTGGTTACCATTGAGTAATTGAAAAAATGTATACATTTTTATTGAAATGTATATGTGTACTCATATATATATACATATATATATGCTTGCATTTATTCGTGAATAATTTTAAATATGTATACTTGTACATATATGATACGTTTAACTAAAATAAATATTTTTATATTTGGGAATACATATGTAAACGTAATTGTATGCATCTTTTTTGGTTGCGTACTTTTATTGTAATTGGTTTTTACTGCAAGAGAACGACAATTAACGCTAGAACAACTTGAAAATTTTTGAAATACTCAATATTACTTCATATAATTAGCTAAAAATTAGAAGTATATCCCCCAGCTATATGTACTATATAGAGTTTGGAAGTTTTAATAATTTGTACATATGTATGTACAAGTTAAAGCCACAGTGAAAATATTAATAAACTGAAATATTGGCTAGGCTTAGATTAAATTGAGTTCGATTTGCTCATAATAAATTGCCAAAGCATTGTCAACACTGTAGTTCCATTTTGAAAACCACGCAGGTGTAAATAATCGTAAATATTCATACATGTATGTACATTTACATTTCTATATAATAATTACATAATAATACATACATAATGGCGAAATTCTAATGTTTATTAATTAAGGTAACTAATTAATAAAGAAAACAACTAAACATGCGGGATATAAAAACATTATTATTTTTACAATAACTACATGACCAAAATAATTATAACAACAACCATAAATTGTTTGCATTTATAATTACAAACGATGTAATTGTGATTTGATGAGAAGAAATTGATTTGAAAGCGAAAAGTGCAATGAAATGCTATAAAGAAAACATATACCTAGAAGCAAATTTAGTAAGCGATTTACAATGGAAATATAACAAAATAAAATAAAATAAAATAAAATAAAATAATATAAAATAATATAAAATAAAATAAAATAAAATAAAATAAAATAAAATAAAATAAAATAAAATAAAATAAAACAAAATAAAATAAAATAAAATAAAATAAAATAAAATAAAATAAAATAAAATGAAATAAAATAAAATAAAATAAAATAAAATAAAATAAAATAAAATAAAATAAAATAAAATAAAATAAAATAAAATAAAATAAAATAAAATAAAATAAAATAAAATAAAATAAAATAAAATAAAATAAAATAAAATAAAATAAAATAAAATAAAATAAAATAAAATAAAATAAAATAAAATAAAATAAAATAAAATAAAATAAAATAAAATAAAATAAAATAAATTAAAATAAAATAAAATAAAATAAAATAAAATAAAATAAAATAAAATAAAATAAAATAAAATAAAATAAAATAAAATAAAATAAAATAAAATAAAATAAAATAAAATAAAATAAAATAAAATTAAATTAAATTAAATAAAATTAAATTAAATTAAATTAAATTAAAAATTAAACAAAATAAAATAAAATAAAAAGAAATTAAAAAAGTAAAATAAAATAAAATAATATAATATAAACTAAAATAAGATAAAAAAATAAATAAAATGAAGTGAAAAAAGTAAAATAAATAAACAAATGAGTAAAATAAAATAAAATACCATAAAATAAAACAAAGAAATACCAAAAAATAAAATAAAACAAATTAAAATAAAATAAACAAAATAAAAAATATATAATAAATTAAAATAATAAAATATTAAATAAAATGAAGAAAAATCTAATAATATGTTATAAAAAAGTTTAATGTAATTCTCATGCCTTTAAGTTAACTTCATTATTTGTTTTTTGTACATATGCTATTTTTATAATCTGTCTTCGACTAAAATCCGCTCTTCTTGTTAAATTCCCATAAATATTTTACATACAATTAAAAAAAAAATCATTATTTTTTGTCTTCGTAAATTTTCAATTTCTACAAGTTTTTATTATTCGGCCACGTCTCTCTCTTTCTGCAATACCATCACCCCACCTCACCTTCATCGCAATAAAATGAAGTAAACAAAGCATGCACACATTCCAGTTGATTTTGTTTTCATTGAAAATGTTTGCCTTTACGCTATACTAAAAATTTTTATAGACACATTTCACTTACCTCATAATATTCATTTTGTTCGTCCGGAAAGAAATAATGGCGTCATACATACATATGTTCGAGTAAATGCAAATTTTTCTGAAATGAGCAGGAAAAATGAAAAATTTATAATAAATTCAAAAAAAAAACTTACGTATATATACCTATATGCATATATATTTTTGGTAAGATGTATTTTAGAACAAAGTAATAATTTTCTTTAACGAGTCATTTATTATAAATAAAATGGTAAAAATGTTTCCCATTTTTCATACAGAACTCTTGTAAACAAGATTTGTTGCCAGTGCAAAGTGCATGAGACCATAAATTTATGAACACTTGGAGACATACAAGTGGACATATTTACAAGTGCATATGGACAACAACAGCTTTTGAGATTTTCATGTATTTCTGTAAGCAATTATATATAAAATTCATGCGGAAAGACTGTCTGCAGGCAACTACAAACGTTTTGTCGTTGATGCTTTCGCCTATATTTTTATTGTTAGGAACTTTTTCTTGCTTTCATATATGTATATATGAATGTATATATATTTCAAAGCGGCAATTGTGTGACTTTTACAGATATTTAAATACAATTTATTATGCTATATTTTTTTCCGATGACTACATTTATTTACTTGCAAATAATTTGCATTCGAAATTTTCTACAATATTTGCATATTCTTACGTATTTCAAATTGCTAGGAAATTTTTTAGAAATATCGTTTTGTTTTTTTAATTATGTATTTATGAATTTGCTGAAAAATTTATTGGGCTACAAATATCGATAATATAATGAGTATTAGTAATATAATTAATAATAATAATGATGATAATAATAATAATAATAATAATAATAATAATAATAAAAATTTAGTATTATTGATCACATTTTGTATTAAAAAGATTATTAAATTTATAGTTTTGAAATAAGTGCCAAAATAAAATTTTTTATATGCATAAATTTATTGCTCGTTAAAGTGTATAAATCATTCCAAAGCATACACTTTATATCCAAAATTTTTAAATTTTTTTCTTTGATTCATCTAAATAAAATTTATGCACATAAACTTATACAATATTTTTTGTGATAAATTAAACTACACATCGTTGTTTATTAAAATTGTTGAGATTGAAAAGTTTCATCGAAATTGTACCACTAGTTTGTAGAAACTTTCCATAAGCCGCAGTGTAAGTCGTTTTAATCCCGAAATATTCAAACATACATACATATATACGAGTACAACATTTCTACTCTTACTCTAAAAAGAAGAGTTTGATTGTAACGCTATGGCGGTAATGATTAAAATATGCTCTCAATAATAAACTTTTCGCTGCACTTAATTTAAAACTTTTGGGGAAACATGCTTAAAATCTGTGGGAAAATTAAAAAAAAAAAATTATATAAATTTTCTTTGGATATATGTGCGCATTAGGAGCTTTATAATCCTTTTCTGGTTCAGCTCAGCGTACTTATGCCCCAAAGTGTCAGGTAGAAAATGAGTGTTAAGTATTCCGTTGTGAGCCATAAGCCATCCTTTGATATTTGTTATATTCTGGAAATATAGTTCTCTTCGAAAATATTTTCCATACTTTCGACTCACCTGACTTTCTCTTGCTATTATAAAAATTCTGACAAGTGTTTCTCTAAGTTTTTCTTAATGCCTTTTTGCTCAACCTAAGTAGTACTCTGGCTGCCGCAATAGCCGAGGGGTTAGCAAGGCGTATTATAGTACCAAAATCCAAGATTTTACGAAATTAATTAAAAAAATAGTTCAATTTTATAATTGCGGTCACGCTTCGGCAGGGAACGTCAAGCTACGCTACGAGCTATGAGTGTGTTTCTGACATGATTTTTAAAGCATTAAGACGCATACCACGGAAAATGGCTTAAGCGATTACAAAACACCAAAACAATGATTGCTTCTTATATAATATTTTGGTATTAGAGTATCAAAACAAATATTAATCATCCAGAATCCCTTTATGATTTTTCAAAATATTTTCCATTAAGATCTATACGCTTTTGTATGTGTTTGGACTAATTGTCGTAGAATTTTGCCCACTTTAATTGAGACATCTCTAAAACATGCGTTCTCAAGGCAACAGCAACTTCTTCAGGAGTCTAAATTTTGCGAATTGGAAATCTGGAAATCCGGTGCCAAGTCAGCACTAATTGGCAGATGATTCATCAAATCGATGTTTTGAGTGCTCAAAAATTCAGTTATTTCAGTCATGTGCTCGCATAAACGTTCTAGTGGTTGCAAAATGTCCGGTTTTTCCAACAAAAAAAACATGAAACCATCTCTTTGGAAGCGCTTCGTGCGCAAGCTACTTTTATTAGATTCATACAGTTAACTGCTGTTTACTTTCGGTAAATCAACGATTCATTATCATCTGTCACCATATCGATGACTTTGTTTCGAAGCACCGCTGTCGTACTATTTTCTCGACCAATCGAAAAGAGCATTCTTTTGAACGATTGAAAAATTGTGTGGGATCCAATAGTTTCCGGAACAATAAATGATTTTGGACGACCCTCACAAAATTCGTCTTGGAGTGATCTACGACCTCGATTCAATTCACCACACCGTTGATAAACAGTGTTCCTTGATGTAGCTGTTGCTGAGTTCATCCACGTCGAAAGTTGTAAAAAATAATCGCGCAAAAATATTCGGTGTTTTGGCCGAGAAGGAATATTTTAAGTTACTTAAACCACACAAATAGCGCTCGTATGTCAAAACGTTCTGAGCATGTAAAACATCAAAAATGTCAAACTTTACGACATAGTTGTCAGTTGTTACATTACAATACTAGTGTTGCCAAATACCCTTTTTAAATAGGTCTCTGTATTTTAAAAGTATCCACAACGGTGTTGGTAAGATGATTATTTGTCTCTTACATGTATTTTTAATTTGAGAAAATAAATGTTGAGCGAAATTCGGTTCCATGGCATATGTGTGTTAGCTGATATATTAGTTAAAGAAAGCATCAGTTCAGTACTACAAGGAGTTGTCGTCGACAAGAAGTGTTCCTGGACACTACCCAACCTTTTTCAGCTTCTTCCTTGACTAATCTGGATAAATTGTTTGGTACGGAAAAGTTTGAATAACTTCTTTCCTATTTGCTAATATTTGTTTATTTCATATCAAATACTACATATAAGGGGTAGTATTTGCTAAGCACATATTTTCTAGGATAATTTGCTAGAGAACGCAAGCTCTCCCGTTCCAAGATTGTGGCAATTTCAAGTCAAACCACAACAATTAGCTGACCAAGCATGACTTTTCCCTTCTTGTTAACTGTGGGAAATAAATATGCAAAGATTATGGTATAGGATATAACATATATTTTTCGCATGTGTTATATTGTTGCGCCATTGCATGCGTAGGAAAACTGTGCAATCCATGCACCCTAGCCTAGACTTTTTGCTAGATATCGAAGATCGCTTTATAGTCCACCAATAGTTGGCATGTATTGATCATGTGGCTATCCCATCGGCAGCGAAAGTCAAAATTTTCATGTGGATTTTTGACATTATAAAGCTTCTCTTTGAAGTTCATTAGTTTATCAGAGGTGGGTTAAGACAGTGTGTTTCTCTGGTGACAGCTACGCTCAATAAAGCTACCGATTGCAAGGCTTGACTATCCTATTAAGTAAGGCGCGTTTTTGATAAATCTCAAAGTGACAAGCTCCATGCTTAGGCTCGAAATAATCTATATATACGAGTATATAAGGCGTTGTTCTGAATGACTGACAGATCAATACACAGGCTAAACCACTGATCGTAGAGACCTGAAACTTGGAGGGGGTTAGTTCGGCGTATGACATATGCGGGATTTCGGGAAGTGGAGCCGAAAAAAATAATTTACATGAAATTTGGTAAGTAGGTAACTCTTTTCCAAAATGAGGAAACAATTTTTCTGCCATGAATAAGACTTGGGGCTGATCTAATCGAAAGATTTTTATTTAACATTTGATTTATATAAAATTTTGTACAGAGATAACTTTGGACTTAAATTAAATAGTATGGCAAATACTTTTTCTTCTGGGATGTGGGCTTGGGGTTGATCTATTCGAAAAATCGTGTTTATGGCTCGAGTTACATGGTACAGAGGTGGCTTTTTGCCTAAATTATTTTCGGGAACGCTTTTTCTGCTTTTAGTTTGTATTATAAAAGAAATGAAAATTCCACTTTTAATTTTGCGAACTAATGGGAGGTGGGTTGAGCAAGTTTCTTCAATAAACTTGAAGTTAAGCTTACGATTAATAGACAATAAATCAATTAATGACTATCTACTAATGCACTGACACTATTTCTTCTTAGAAGAAATATATCGTTTCCCTCATCGGTTGAACATCACTAATTTCTGAGCCTATTCACCCTATCTTCATGCCTTGAATTGTCTTACTTCAGTTTTGCAATGGGCTTACTCAAGTATAAGTATAACATTTTCTATGAAATCTTGCATCTACATAATATGTCTATTATATCTATATTATAGTTATTATCTTTTCTCCTTTTGACCTGTTTCCTTCTACGTGTACATGCTTCGCCTACGCAACAGCAACTTCTTAAATACAAAAGTACAATATACTACGTGTATGTATGCATGTAGTTGTGTGAGTATATGTTGCAATTTAGCACTAAAGTGTGTTGCACTTTTACACTCTTTCACACTTTAGAGTGCATAATACCAAAATGAGTGTATAGTAAAATCAGAGTTAATGGAATTATGTGGCTATAAAGGCGCAGCTTGAAGAGTCTAAAGGTGAGGCGGTATGCTTGTGCTGAGTAGTAATTGGAGCTTTGCTGAAAAGAATACGTAAGCGTTGTTGTAAGATAAATAAATGCATATACACTTGCATATACATACATATACTGTTACATGAATATGCTAATGGCTTTGCCAGAGCAAGGCGAAACTTAGGCAATCCAAGCTGCTCTCGACAAGCTTTTCCACAGCGAGGTGGTTTACTCGTATCATCAGCATCATCACTTATGAACACAAAAGCTAAGGTAAGCAGGCAGTAAATAGTGGAGTGAATAGAGGGAAATATCAAAAGCGGATCACAGCTGCAAAGGATTTAAAGCCGTAAGAAACCGAGGGTAAATTTGTAAAATTGCAACTGGAATAAATTGCAATAAACCGAAATGAAGCAGTTTGCTCACAATGGCAGTGTAGCGGAAGGGAAAGATATATAACCGAGCAACAGCTGTTGTCAGTTGGGATTTGCTGCAATGAAAAGTTACTGTACGTGTATAAGACTCTTGCAAGGATCATGAAAAAACCCTTTGGTGGTTAAAAGGAAGTTTACGAAAATCGAAAAAAAATTTAAAAATGCTTGAGTAGAAATAGTGAGCATAAATTGGTACTCAGCAAGCATTTTACAACCAAATAACTGTATATATGAATGTGTGGGTGTGTGTGTATGTGTGAAAAGTCATAACAATTTGACCAGCTGTTACTTGTCGACGCTTAATTTGTGCTTCACTTTCATGTCCTAATTCTCCAAAGACTCGGTCATGTTAATCAACTATTGTCCAGATGTTTGTGCGTGTAACTCTGTGTATCTGTATTTCAATTGACCGGTGCTGCCAAGTGATTTTAATTGACTTTTCATTGACAGTTCGTGACTATTTTGGGCGTTGAATGAGTTTGGGCAGAGATTATTTGAATATTTAAAATTAAAAAATATATATATTTTTTTTCATTAAAAAGTAGTAACAGTAGTAAAAAAATAAATCCATATTCATCAAAAATAATCCACATTTAAACGAATCAATTACGGTACCACATAAAGGGTGTTTTTTTAGACATGTGGTTTTCAACGCGGCCTTGACGGTATCATTGGGTAGGCTACGGTTCTAGACCTGGTACTACCAACATCCAAAAATTATAGAAACCTTATTTAAATAAAAAATTAAGTTAAATTTTCTAATTGCAGTCGCCCCTCGATATGTAATACCAGGCCTCTCTGAGTGTATTTCAGATCTGAAATAGAGACTCCTCATAAAAAAATCATCAGCCGTTCGGAGGCAGCATAGTATTAACTGTAGGTCCATTTATTTCATTTCTTGCACCACGCTTACTGCAGTTGATAAAGCGCATCCTCAGTGACGCTTTATCAACTTTATGGAAGATTTTGCAGAAGGATCTTAGTTTTCGCGCCTACAAAATCCAATTCTTTCAAGAATTGAAGCCGAGCGACTATCAAGCGCGTCGCATGCTCGGTGAATTAGCCCAAAGCGAGTTAGCCAACATTCTTGTTTTTCGCAAAAAAATTTCGTTCAACGATGAAGCTCACTTTTGGTTTAATGGGACCGTAATAAACAAACTTGTCGTATTTGGAAAATAGTCACTGTTAGTGTGTTCCATTGGCTAAGGGAATCATCGTTTCATTTTTCCTGAAAAATGAAGCCAGCTATAATATTACAGTCAACGCTATAGGGCCGTGTAGGATATAATGGGGTGTAGGCAAGCTTCTGGGTACAGTTGCGCACCCTGGATCAAGCCTTGTACAAGATACGGTAACCAACCCGTGTGGAGCCTTTGGTCACGGCTACTGAGAGAGGAAGCTTCAGTGAAGCCACACCGACCTACTTGGTTTAAGGGTCCACTGAAGTCATTGCAGCGTCTGTCAACCAGAGGTGTGGCTTTGGAATTCACCACAGAGAAACCGGACCAATAAAAAATGTTTAGATGCCTCAGATGAGAGACCCCTCTTACGATAACAACCCCCGCAAACGTTTAAAGGGGTATGATTTGAGGGCATGCACCTGGAATGTCCCGTCCCTTAATTGAGAAGGTGCCGCTGCCCAGCTGGTTGATGTCCTCGCTAAACTAAACTAATATCTCACGACGTCGGCCTGGAATTTTTGCGAGCCAGCAGCAACGGTCCCCTTCCCGAATTCATTATTTAAAATATAATGACCATCACTTACCTTTACAATGAAGTACATTCTTGGTCATAACATCAAATTACCATATATGCATTTTAATTCGTCCTGAAACTCACATGTCTAAAAAAACACCCTTTTCCTTCACTTACCAGGTGTACAAGTATGAAATGTCGGTTCGAACATATAGATGTCTCGCAAACGTAAATATTTATCGATTGTCATAAAACTTTGACCTTGTGAAGTGTCAACCTTGACTGTCGAACCACCATAGTTTTGCGCGAATCGAGCGTCATTATCGTTTACTCTCAGTGCAGTCAACATGTCGAGTTTCGTGCCGAATAAAGAGCAAACGCGGACAGTGTTAATTTTCTGTTTTCATTTGAAGAAAACAGCTGCGGAATCGCACCGAATGCTTGTTGAAGCCTTTGGCGAACAAGTACCAACTGTGAAAACGTGTGAACGGTGGTTTCAACGCTTCAAAAGTGGTGATTTTGACGTCGACGACAAAGAGCACGGAAAACCACCAAAAAGGTTCGAAGACGCCGAACTGCAAGCATTATTGGATGAAGACGATGCTCAAACGCAAATACGGCAAGCTACCAACAACAATTGATCAATTTGAACCGTGCGCTTCAGAGAAAACGACCGGAATATCAAAAAAGACAACACAAGGTCATTTTTCTCCATGACAACGCTCCATCACATACGGCAAGAGCGGTTCGCGACACGTTGGAAACACTCAATTGGGAAGTGCTTCCGCATGCGGCTTACTCACCAGACCTGGCCCCATCCGATTACCACCTATTCGCTTCGATGGGACACGCACTCGCTGAGCAGCGCTTCGATTCTTACGAAAGTGTGAAAAAATGGCTCGATGAATGGTTCGCCGCAAAAGACGATGAGTTCTACTGGCGTGGAATCCACAAATTGCCCGAGAGATGGGAAAAATGTGTAGCTAGCGACGGCAAATACTTTGAATAAATGATTTTTTCTTTTTCCACAAAATTTAACGTGTTTTTTGATTTAAAAAAAAACGACATTTCATACTTGTACACCTGGTAAATGCGAAGTATTATCTTATAAATACCGTTATTAACACTAAAAAAATGTATATTTATAAAAAAATATAAATACTCTCTCAACAGCGGACATCAAGTGTGTGAATATTAAATGAATTAACTAATTGAGTTATATAAAAAAAGGATTTGGAGAAAAAAATTTCATGCTTTACACCAACTTTTCCCGTTCGGATGGTGAATCTAAATTTGGTGGGAAAAACTAAAACGAAAAACTTACTTTCATTTCCCACAAATAAATTAAAAATGTAAAACTGCGCTAATACATACATACATACATACCTACATATGTATATGTACATTTCTAACTGTAGTGGGACTAAAAA
This sequence comes from Ceratitis rosa, assembly GCA_037013455.1. Taxonomy (NCBI): domain Eukaryota; kingdom Metazoa; phylum Arthropoda; class Insecta; order Diptera; family Tephritidae; genus Ceratitis; species Ceratitis rosa. Next base: position 6,860,702 of record JAWMAG010000011.1, on the reverse strand, counting down.
TAAAAAAAAAATTATTTTAAGCTGTCCAATATTCAGCAGCAATTTTAGAGACATTAAAAATGTAAAAGTTTCACTGCTACAAATATACACACATACATATCTACATGTATATGAGTGTATTTAGTTGTGCGAGTATTATTCATAGTGGTTGAATATAAATATTTATTTTATAAATAAATACTAAATAAAAGTGACACAAAAACATGCCGCAATTGTGGCAAACTACATAAATATTTACATATATACTATGCTTATATACTAACACACATTTAAAGGTTTGTTTAAATAATTATATATATGTACGTTAAAAAAACATATGGCACACTAAATCATTAAAAGGCATAACTCAAAAAATCGGAAATGCTCAGAAGAGGCGAAAAACACTTGACGGTGTTCAAGTGTAGCGAGCACAGGCATAATGGTATTTTTCGAATTAGGGTGAACTTTATTTAAAATCAATTTTCGCGCACTTTAGAAGTGTGCTCTGTGAATTGTTTTATGGCAAAAAAAAGAAATGATTTTGAAAAATTTTGAGGTGTGTTGTTTTATGATTTAGTTTACGTTGCGCGAATCCATTAAATATTGTAAAAAGTTGTAATTTAAATGTAAACACAAATAAATAATATATACTTATGTAAAAGACAGGCGCTGAAAATAATAATTTTTATATTTATTATGTCAGGTAACAAGTATTCAATTATTTTTGAATTAAAGTGAAAGCTTTATTTACGGTAGTTAGAAATCCGATTTATGTCAAATATAACCCGTTTTGCTCGATAACTTTTTGCCATTGTGAAGATAAAATCATTATATGTACATCTCTCATAGAAACTATTGTCCCTATTGGTAAAAAATTGGGACAATCGATTTTCACTGGCTTCTCTTGAGGCCACTATAAGGTGGATGCATAACAGCCTCCCAACCAAGCGCTCGGCGCTTCTGGTGAAACACTATCGATGTGTTTGGTATTGCCAATTCCACCAAACTCACAACAAAACCTTCCTGGTCGTCAATCTTGGCTTGGAGATCGTTTGGTTCTGCTCACAGCACTTCGAGCAGGACCGTTTCCGCTTAACCTTGCTGTAAGTTATCAACTTTTCTTTATTAGTCATTATCTGCTCCTCAAATAGGACGATTTTGTTGCGATTCAGTAGCGATTCGCAGATGGGAATTCGGTCTATCAGGGTTTTTCTCGTTAACTCATGTAGTACCCATACATAGAGCATACCAAATTTACAACTACTATGCTGAACTATGGAGTGAGGTCCTAATTTTACGAAGACGCTGATACATGCCAACATATTTGAATAGCCGGTAGATCATTGGTTCCCGCCGCATTGTTTGTTCATCAGGTAGAGCATCGCTGTTCGAACATTGTGCTATTATGGGGATTCTGTGCCCCCCATCTCCTAGTGGCTCACGTTCACTTTGTATTATAGTCGGTTAGAGAACTGTTCCTTTCATAAATTCTGTGAGTTCTAAACATCAGTAGCCAAATCACTTCTTTGTCTACAATGCGTCTCGCTTCCATCTTCAACATTCGGAATCTCTCTTACATGGTACAGATTGGGGTCTATACTAACATTTCGAGATAGGTAGACTTCTTTTACTACACTGCTGTACGACAATTCTCCTCGTACCAACACTACTTTTGACCTTGTCGAAAACCAATAGTTTCATTAGCAGATGTAGGAAGGGAGCTTGAAATGTCGAGTTGTTGTTGAGTGTTTTTAGAAAGCAGGACTGCAAGTCGAGTCTGTTGTGATTATATTTCGGGTCCCGGCGTAGTTATGCAGTCTTAGCCTATTAAGCTATGTCTCGTCGTTCAGACTAAGATGCCTCCTTTGCATACGATCCAGATTTTGATGTCGTGACATTGGGTCTTTATCATTGGTGCTGGTTTTACGTCCTCCGTATATACATAATAATACATATTTTCCAAATAGATCGGTTCCGGGTCTACTTTTTTTACGACGACGTAAGGCGTTACTGAAGGATAATCGCAAAATTCCACAGACCGGTGACCGAAAACTAGTGACAGTTCCGACTGCCAAATCATTGCACAATGACCTAAAAGGGTTGTGAATACAACGAAAGGAGCTCGATGTGTGTAAGTGAGCAAATTGGAGCCAGCTTTAAAGAAAAGGCTATCTTCAAGTTCAGCGATATTCAGGCGGCAATAAAATCACTGGGCTCGCTTGCGTTAAACTCCAAATTAGTGCTGAACTATCGCCGACTCAACAGGAGATGGTCAAACAGAACAGGACTGTTCCTGGAACACAGAAACATCGAGGGTAACTGTAAACTGGTTGAAATTGCTAGGCGAGGTACGGCCAAGCAGGTTCTTCTCGATAAAGAACACATTGGTATGCCTTTTGCTACATGCAGACTGCTTCCCAAGTAATTCTTATGTGGACAAGCCGCTACAAGATGGAATGACATTACAAACTGTCACAAAACCAGACACACATGGCCGAAATGAGATAAGAAGAGATCACGAGATATGTACTCCTTAAAAAGAGGTAACATGTCCAAAGTAATAGGAGTACTGACAGGCCACTGTCTGATAGGACGACAGGCGGAAAAACAAGGTGCTCCCAGCAGAAAATGGTGCAGAAGCTGCAAGAAAGATGAAGAGGAGGAAACGATCACCCATCTTTTATGTGACTGTCCTGCTTTGAGCAGGGCGAGATTTCGTAATTTTGGAACCCTACTGCTGGATGGTCTATCGAAGATACGTCAAAGTCATGGATCTAACTCAAATGGATGGATGATGAAACCTGATGGTTTAAGGTTTTGTGGTATCACAATGGGTCTTAGTCACACCTATGTGAATCCGGCTCAATAGACCGGTAGCCACTGCAATCTAACGTAACCTAAGTAGGAATGGTCTATTGATAACACCTCTTAGTTATTTATTTAAAAGTAAAAGTTCAAGCATCTTTCTACGACTATGGAGTGTAGGCAGATTAATGAGCGTAAACGACTTTTGTAAGAGGTCAAGTTCTTATTCGCATCCCATTTCCGGAAGAAAAAGTGTTCCCTAAAACAATTCAGTTAAAGAGTTAGCTGTGCATCAAATTCGATTTTTTCAAATAGATCGGTCCCACATCCACTTTTCGGAAAACCCTTTCTTGTCTGGAGCATACGTCATACGCAGAATATACTCTCCAAGGTTCAAATTTGAACGAGCAGTGGTTTAAGCTGTGGTTGATCTTCTCTTGGCTAATGGATCATCATGGACGTTTCTTAGAAATTCAATGGGTCAAGTATTAGAATATACTACGGAGCTTAGAAAAGTACGTTTGTTGGAAAAACCACGGTAAATATTGTGAGCACGAGAGTTGGATGTAGTCACCAGAACTCATTTAAAGCTAATAGAAAGCCAAAGCCACTAAGAATATCCATGCTGGTGATGATTATTTGCAAACGCACGCAAGTCTCGCTTCACTTAAATTCCAATTTAAATATATTTTTTTCTCATCCGGCAACCATAATTATCTAATCAGCCATTCATACTTCCGATTGCAAACACTCACACTCACATAAACACATATTTAAATTACTGTCTAATAAAATTTTATGCTATATCGCCGGAGTGTGCGGACAGTAACTTTATTTTATGCGGGCGATTAAATGCAACAGCAGCAAAATTTATCAACCATGAATTGGCCATTAAAAGTGTGCTGCTTATGTAATTCGCCTAGTCAATCGGAAGCAAGCTAGTGGCGAGCACAAACACGTACAGCTAACAGACAGCACCGCAACGAAATAACCACTACTATTGCCAGCTCATTAGCTAAGCAATTAGTTGGTCATAGACAACGCACTGAACTAGCTGAACAAGCTGTATGGATGTTTTGGAATATTTAGGTATTAGGAGCGATTGTAAAGTGCAGCTCTTTAAGGTGAGAATGGAAGAGGAAAAGGAAGAGGGGGAGAGCAAAACAGATTGTCTGGATGACACTAATTGCACCGATGCTGCATAAACATAAATACTCGTCCCTACGTACGTACATATATAGCAAATGCATTAAAACAAGCATACTAATAATAACGGTATTCATGAACCCAACGAGTATGTGGCAGATTTAATAGCATACTTACATTTACATACATACATACATATGCTCTTATGGCTTTTAAATTAGCTCTGGTCTCGTTATACGAATATTAAATCGAAACAACTTTGTATGTATGTATTTATGTATGTTTACAGATGTATATACGTGTATATGTATGTAGCAGGTTCACATAATGCTGGTTTAATTAATTTCAGTCGGAAATTCGCGTGCTCATCATGTTTGCCAAATCAATTTTCCCCCATTTCCAACGCACTTCCGGTCGCTGGTAGTCGAGGAGAGAGTGCAGGGAGAGCAGGTTGAGCAGGGAGAGCTGCAGTTGCAGTACACGACCGACTCTACCACCTGTCACTGTAGGTATGAAGGAACAGAAGAGGACAGACATGTAGACAGACAGGTTGATGGACAATGCAAAAAGCCAGTCAACTAGACAATGTAACGTACCAAAAGCGTTTGTCATTGTTGCCACGAAGGGTAGGTAGGTTGCAGCAGGCGGCTGAGGCGGTGCATTGTCATTAGCTCTGTTGGAATTTCGGCTGTAGCCACATTGTGTTTTGCTTACCTCACTAACCTACCTCTTTCAATTATCTTTGTTTGCATGTGTTGCAGTGGCCTGCGCGTGTGGGTGTGTGCGTGTGTGTGTGTGTGTTGTTTTGGCTTGCGGTCACTCGAAAATGCACTAATTCACAAACACACATCGTCTTTTACCCCTTTGCCCCCCTGTCACTACATGCAACTATACATGCTGCTTAAGCAAACACCAATGAACAAGTACACGACCCGAGTGTTTCAGTGCCGCACCGTTAAATACATACATATATACATACATATATAGGGAAGTACGTCAGCGCGTTAGGACATCCATAAATGTATGTGTTTTACATGAAACTGTGTATGTTTGTGCAGTCCATATGTAATTACACCCACTACAAGCAACTTGCAACATGCAGCATGCAACATGTGACCTTCATGTGAACCTTCTGCGCTTTTGCTTTTCTTCGTTGTTTTATCCATATACATATACATACAATGTATGTAAGTTTCACTTAAAAGTCTATAAATTCCATAAGGATATTTTTTTTGTGCTTCTAAAATTTTAAACTGTAGGCAACTCTCCTCGAAAATGTTTGCAATTGTAAGGATTTTTAATTATTTCTCCCTGTTTCAGGATAACATTGTAAAATTTTATTTATTTTGTGAATTTAATTTCATTTCCGTTTGAAACTAGGTGGCAACTCTATTTGAAAAAATTGTCCACCTTTTATAAATTTTAAATTTTTGAAATTCACCAAACTACCTACACTATCTGCCTCCAGATCGAAAAATTCACAACCAAATCGATCATGTTGTGATAGATGGATGACATGTCTGCAGTGTTGTTGTCGTGTGTACGTTCCGAGGACCCAACATCGACTCGGAACACTATCTTGTACGTACCCGGCTCTGTGCAGCATAGAACACCCGTCAACAAGGAAGGTTCGACGTCGAAAAGCATCAATTACAATGGACAGCTGAACGGCTGTCTGTTCGACTTGGACTTCTGCTCTCTGAGAGCACTCATCAGCAATGCGATATAAGGCAACTATGGGCCCGCATCTCTAGCTCGCTACGTACAGCTGTAAACGAAACTATTGGTTTTGGAAAGGCCAAAAGAAGCTGCGAACAGCGAACACGCTGATTAGGAAACTACATAGCACAGGTTGTGGCATTGTGGCATATGCTGACGACTTTGACCTGACAGCTGACTCACGATGGTTTGAACGAGATCACGGGTAACGTGACCAAACAGCTATGGCCGAAGTTGGACGGGAAAAAATCGAAACATCTTATCTTTCTGGACCGGTTCTCCATTAACATAACGATTGGTATAATAACTGGACACTATTTAACGGGGCTTCACGGGAATAGGATGGGCTACTACTTTAACGATTCCTGCCGCGGCTGTAGGAACGAAGTAGAGGAAGAGACCATCGAGCACTACCTCTGCCTCTGTCCAGCATTGACATCCGCGCGGCAAAAGTTTCTTGGAAATCTCGTTGCCTTTATAAGGCACACGAAATGGCTCGATCATTTGAGAAGGTGAAGGCAGGAGCCTCAGCGGTATCATAATGGGCCTATTGGCCAATGTGTGCTGGGGTGAACCAGCAGCCGCATCAACTCAACTCACTCAACTTAAGACTCTTATAAAACCTAGCAGACTAAGGGATTGATTGATTTGAAGTGATATTGCTCAGGCTGAATGGCTCCTACAAGTCTCAGCCTTTTTCTAGCGACAGCATCGCATGCAAAGACCATGTGCACCGATGTTTCTGATAATAGCTCACAGAAGCGACTCTTCGGAGCTGTCCTGTAAGAAATCCTGTTAGTATTCTTAAGGTATTCTTAATAAGTAATATAATGTCTTTAAATCTTCTGGTATTGTAGCCGTCCATAAGTTTCCTTGAATGCCTCATCCCGTTACTAGTATACCAGTACCTTTTTCTTATGCTCATTTTTTGCTTCTTATCTCCGCTTTAATTGAATGAGGACCTAAAAAGAAGAAGGACTGTGTTCGCGTGTCCGAGATTGAGGCCGCTTCTCCTGCAAGTTTATCTGCATTTTTATTCCCTTCAATACCTATATGTCACGGAAACCCAAATGAGTATGTCCCGGAACTTTGTTTCGTTCATCCTTTTTATTAAGATTCTTGATATAAACTAAAATAAAAACGTTTTTTAGTCAATATTTATTTTTTTGTTAGGAAATATTTGTAGTAGGTAAAGATTGCCAACACAAAACCGGCGACAATCATTTCCGCCTCACCACATTGCATACTACTCACTTTTCTTTTACTTAACGTATATACATATATACCATATATGTATTCACGGACAGAAAATGGTGCATAGTGCAGCTGTTATTTGTACAATTTTAATGAAAATTTAATGCCTGCTGGCAAGTACTGGTATGGAGAAAGGCTGAGGAGGGAAAGAAAAGGAGCAAGCATAAAAGCGAAATCAGTTTGTAGTTTGCTTTGAGAGATTTCAACTCGATTTGACAGTTCATATACATACAAGTATCTGCAAAAAAAAAAAAAGAAAACGAAAAATGAAAACAACAACAGCAATTTAGAGAAATAAACATTTAACCAAAGTTGAAAGCTGCAACAGTCACTTCCAAAAAATATATCACAAACGAGAGTAGCGAACATTGCAACTGAAATCCATTTTGGGTATACATGCATGTATGCATCTGTATATGTTATGTATGAGTGTACGAGTGTATGAGTGTAGTGATAGACGGTGAAAGGTCAAATTCGATGCTTTTTGTGGGTTGTAGAGACACTGATTTGAACACAGTGATTTTGTGCTTTGGCTCACAAATAAGCTAATATACATACATACATACATACATTCCTACATATACATATACAATTTCATGCATTTTACATTTATCGTTAAGCTTCTTAGTTATCTATTTCCATTTGCAATTCAGTCTGTAGTGATTTTACTTGATGTTGAGATGTCTGACAGTTTCATTTTTGGCACACATACATACATATTTTTTTTGGATTTTTTATATTACGATCGTCTAGTAGAAATTGGAGTAAGTACTAATGTATGTGTAAGTAGTGAACAAAAAATAAGATAATTTTTATATGAAAGGCAGGATTTTCGCCCAAAAATCTTTGTGAGGCTGATCGGTGTTAACATATTAGCCAAAAGTTACCTTCCAATAATCGCGCTACACACCATACTTGTGTTGTTGTTTCTGAGTGTAAGACAGCATATTTTAGAATACAATTTCTTTGAGGAAGAAGAGGATATTGTGGTAGTTGTTATAGATTAGTCTAAGTCATCAATATCATCTAACGGTAGCTCCAAGAAACGAACCCACCCGACGGGTTCGGACTAAAACGAAGGAAAGCTAGATTAGTAGGTTTTAGGAGCATGCAAAGAGATGGATAGTGTCGTGCGGGGTTTCATTGCATTTGGGATATACGTTGGATGGATAGGTAGGAATTAAGTCAACTATAATATCTAATTCTTAATTGCGTCAGTATTACTTTAGTCTTACGGGATAACTCGAGCTCTTCGCCTACAATAGGTTGTACTTGGATTACGAGCATGTTATTCACTAGAAGATAGTTCATGACTCATGGACTCGTGGTAAACCTTCCTGCCCAACGGTTCTTGTCTGTGGTGCTGCATAGTGTCGATATAAACAAGGGAGTACATATCCTGATGTGCTTTGGGTGAAGGTTAAGCTTCAAGTAAATGGCGATGGAAGACAACTTTTGCGACGAATACTAAGGTTTCAGTCGAAAATGTTGAGAATAATAATGAGCGCACCATGGTATATATGTAATAAAAATATCAATGGACATCTAAATATACGCACCATTAAAGAAGGCATTGAAATCGTGACACGATTGGCTAAAACTGTGACATTCGCTACAAACCAAACGCTCCTGCGCTTCTGAGGAGAAGGTACTAACTACCCTTGTAAAGAGCAACACTGCGCCAGCAGCCTATTCATAGCCAATGGACTATTTGTTAGTATTCAACCAGCATATCAATATACTCCTCAATATAGAGCATAGATTTTTCACTATGCAAGTGATACGCCGGTGAAATCAGGATGTTTCTGTTTGTTTCTTTGTCTTTTACTCAGGTGGTGTCGACTAACGATTTGAGGATTTTGTTGCGGCTCTGCACTCTAATGGCAATTGTAGTCGTATGCAGAATGAAGTAGTGCAGGATATCGAATGGAACTCCCAGCAACTATAGATTGATTGCTGGTTTTCACATCATCACAAATAAAGTACGAGCCGGTACTCCTTCGTCCAGCTGGTGGTTAAGAACTTCTATATCATTTTAGTTATGACTCACAGTGAACACGCTACTTCGAAAACTGAAGAACTTCGGTCCTAAAGAAGTGAGAAATGCTGACACATACGACTAAACTCTTAAAAGCGAATAGGTCACCAGTATTCAAATACCATGGAAAGGACATATGGTAGATGGTAGCCATAACATTAGCAGAAACTGACATTCATAGTTATGGTAAGACTCACCCTTTTTTACGATTAAGGAAGGTGTTGTACAGTCTCAATCAATATGAGAATAAGACCACCCTACCATGCTTAATAACAAAACCCGGGAAAAGCTAGATAAGCAAAAAATTTAGTCACTATCTTGCAAAGCCTGTCCACGGTTAACGTGCTTATATCTAACTCCTTTTAGATCAGTTCAATATTAACTTAATAACTAGTATTGCAACGATGCACTACTTCACTATAAGATGATGCGTTTCTTGAACCACAGTGACGTAGAGAACGAATAGTCTATTGAACCATACCTCTGGCGTTGCTCAGCTCGAAGGCTTACTCGATATGCCTCGTTGAACTAACTTCAGCGGGTATATACCATCTCGCGAGTATAAACGATCTTGAAAATACGTTTCACATTTAGTAGATGAAGAGACTCACAGAAGGTTTCAAGACCCGAGCAAGCCGGCTGAATGGGAGTGAAAGTACATCACCCGGAGATGGTCAACCCGAAACCCTAATCGATGATGGTGGAAAAGATATTCAATTTAACGACTATGGCGAGGTTCGAATAGCAATTACTCGCTTAATGAAAAACAAAGCGGCTAGAATTGATGGCTTACCGGTGAAGCTATTCAGATATTGGATATCATGCAACATACAGCGCCATCTATTGAAAATTTGCAACATTAAAAAGATACATTCATCGTCTTTCAAACGCACCTGACTTCATGTAAGTCGGATGACAGATGTAAAAGTGACAGCCATTTCAATAAAACCAAAAGTGTGCTAATGGTTCAAAGAGCAAATATAAAATTTTGTGTCAAACTTGAAAAAAAATTGAAATTGAAGTTTAAAAAATTAAAAAAAAATTGAAAAAAATGAAGCAGCCGTAACCGAGGTACTGAAGAACATTTCTATAAATGACATAAAAAAATCTATGCATGCGCTGGTTGATCGTTCCAAACTTTGTGTTGAGTCAAATGGAACCTACTTTGAATAAATAATAACTTTCAAAGATAATATAATGTGTATTTTACTATTTTATATCCAAAAAGTTCGGTTATTTTTGGGACACACCGTGTATATGGCTGCGTAAACTTACGCTGCACAGCTACAGAAGCACAGTCAGAACAGGAAAGGACCTCTCCGGGTCCTTCTGACCAAACGAGGTTTCAGATAAGGTGATTCTTTATTGTGTGATTTATTCAATTCAGTGCTGGAGAAAAACTAATAGCTGCTTTACTCCAGACTTGGCAAAGAATCGACGTGAATGATGAGCTGTACGAGATATATGATGACCCAATTTTTGTGGTCTGAATGAATGAAAGCGATCCAGATCTGAAAGTAGTCGATGTAGTACCCGCTAGTATTTAAAAAGAAATTGAGTTAATAATAATGAATCAACCAAGAGCTTAAACAACATTATTATTTATCACAGATAGCGTTCAGTTTATTATAATCAATTAGTAGTACACACACCTATAAATATCACTATGCACTTAAATTTACCCACAACTTAATTAAATACTGGCAGAGTTAATTATTGTCATGAGTAAATATTCGCACTTAATTCGCACTCAAGGTGTTTTTGCATTAACAAATCACATCCTTAATCCGTGCATTTACATAGCGACATTAGGCAGTGATGCATTCGATAATTTCCACATTTAAACAGTATAACGTGTGAGCGGTAAAGAGTAAGCAGTCAGTGCATCCATCATTTATTTACAACAGACTAATTTACATTGCGGTCATTCTTGTGTTAAATGGCTTTGTGCATTTGAACTAACATTTATGTAAATACTCGTATGTACGTGTATTTGTGTGTTGTAGGTATGCATGATGTTGAATGACCTTTAATATTAGCATTGTAAGCACTCAATTAAAATCATAATGCCACAAATGACAATCATAATGCATTATCATCACTCACTATTCGGTTTCTTATCAAAGTCAATTTGTAACAATAACATTGTGAATTTTGTAAATATGTATATGTATGTATATAGGTGTTATATACGAGTACTACGAGTATTAGTACATACATAGGTATATAAATTTACACTATTGCTTTAATTAAAATCTATTTCTAAGCCATAAGCTGATTAAGATGGCCAATAGTCATGCATAAGTGTATCCACATGTACATATGGGTGTATGTGCGAGTATACCTATATTGTATATACAAGGGTTGCATTTTATATTTCAAGATTAGAGAACCAAAACAAGTATTAATAATTTTTTTTTTAATATTTTCCTTTAAGTTTTATACACCTTTGAATGCATTTGAACCACATCTCGGAGCACTTTTGCCCCTCTGTTTGAGGTATCTCCAAAATATGCATTCTGAACGCATCAACCGTCTCTTCAGGTGTCGAAAAACGTTGAACTCTATGTTTTTTTTTACGTAAGGAAATAAAAAGAAGTCGTTCGGTGCCAAGTCAGGACTGTATGGTGGATGATTCATCAAATCGATGTTCTGAGTGCTTAAAATGCAATTGTTGCAGTCGATGTGTGAGAGTGATCTACGACCTCGATTGAATTCATCGATAATCCACATAAGAAGGTTTAACAAATAATCGCGCCGAAATGTTCGTAATTTAATTAATTTTTTACACGGTCTACAAGAAAAAATGGATTACTGCATACACGGTGTGTCCCAAAAATAACCGAACTTTATATTTAAATCATACAACATACAGCGCCATCTATTGAAAATTTGCAACATTAAAAAGATACATTCATCGTCTTTCAAACGCACCTGACTTCATGTAAGTCGGATGACAGATGTAAAAGTGACAGCCATTTCAATAAAACCAAAAGTGTGCTAATGGTTCCAAAAAAAAAAATGGAACAAAGAGCAAATATAAAATTTTGTGTCAAACTTGAAAAAAATTGAAATTGAAGTTTAAAAAATTAAAAAAATTGAAAAAAATGAAGCAGCCGTAACCGAGGTACTGAAAAACATTTCTATAAATGACATAAAAAAATCTATGCATGCGCTGGTTGATCGTTCCAAACGTTGTATTGAGTCAAATGGAACCTATTTTGAATAAATAATAACTTTCAAAGATAATATAATGTGTATTTTACTATTTTATATCCAAAAAGTTCGGTTATTTTTGGGACACTGACTTCACAACAGATTTAAAGGTAGTTTACCTGGATAAACACCTTTGGACAGGATAATACCAGCAAGCACCCACTCGTTTCTTTTTTATACGGAGATGGGTCATGGGTATCTGTAAATCCTTTCGTTTACCGGATCACTGTAGTGCTTTTCAGGCGTAATTGGTGGCTATGCATGAGGCTGTCAATTGCCTCAGCTTATTGGTGCTCTCAGATAATCGTATCCATATTTTTTTGAATACACATTGCATTAAGAGCCCTGAAATCTGTAACAGTTAAATCTTATACCGTATGGGACTGCCGCAAATCACTTAACGTGATGGCTAAACAGTTCTCTCTGAACCTGGTATGGGTACTTGTACACAGTAATATACCGCGTATTGAGGTGTTAAACGAGCTTGCAATGAAGGGCACTTCCCTCATACTTTCGACATCATGGAAGAGTTTGGGCTTGCTTCTCTCCACTTGTAAGCTCAATATACGAGAGTTATTCATTAAAGATGCTAACATAAGAGTGAGAAGTTTGAATGCGTGTAATGTGACCAGGATAATGTGCCCAGAATGGAACAGAAGAAGATCACGTGACCTTATCGAACTTAAAAGTAAGGAGATATCTACAGTTATAAGTCTTCTTACAGGCAACATTCTATTAGGCAGGCATGTAAAGAGGTTGGGCGTACCATCTAACGATTTCTGCAGAATTTGCAGACGAAGAAGAAGAATCTGAAAGCTCAAGGCACTTTCTCTGCGAATGCCCCGCACTTTGGAGGAGTAGATTAAAAGTTTCGTTCCGTTATTGAACTCTGCTGGTACAGAGGCGACGTGCAGAAGTTTGAGCTACTCCAATGCAAAAAAACCAATCTCTTGAAGTCGTGCTAATCACTCGCGCTAGGTGAGGCACGGACGAGATGCGTCGTCGCATAGTTCATATGGTTTGGTTAGTTGAAAACACTCCAGCTTTGAAAATTTCGGTGCACCGATGGTACAGCTGAGGAAGACCACCACTTTTTCGGAAAGACGAAGTAGCTTTACACTGCACTTTCTATACAATTTTCTAAACATTTTTCTACTTCGCAACACTCAACCGCTAAATACTTTGCATTTCTTGGCCACCTTAGACCAGTTCAAAAATGAAATAACTCGATAATGAGCGCTAGCGGTGTACAGCAAAAGGTTTTTGGCACCTTCAGCAGCTCCAATACAGTGTGCAATAATTGAGAAATGTGTAGGCAAAAATGGTCGGTACATTCGCAAAAGATAAAATGAAATCAAAAGTAAAAAAAAAAAAAAAAATTAATAAAAGAATAAAGTAAATACGCCAAATGCTCTTAACCCAATTACAGGTCAGTTAACAGGGCAAATAAATGAGCCAACAACAACACACCACTAATTTGAAGTTGGGCCAAGAAGGCTGTAGCTGCAGTTCAGTGTCAAAAAAAAAAAAAAAAATCTTCAACCATAAACAAGTTTACACTTTTCTACACGGCACTCATTAGTTACATTTTACGAACGTTTTTGTGTACACACTTAGTTTTATATACATAAATACGAGGGTTGCATTTTATATTTCGGTATTTTGGCAACTTTCTTGTAAAGTTTGACACTTTTGTTGTTATAAATACTCAGTAACTTATGATATTCATCTCGGTTATCTCGGAATTGAATGGAGATAATTTTTCAAAACTTTTAATGTGGATTAACTCATCCACAGTGCATGGATGAACTTCATTAAACTTTTGCCCAGGAAGATCTATCAAGAATCAGTGTTTATCGCTGGTAAAGTGATCTCAATCGGGGTCGCAGATTACTCCAAGAAGAATTTCGCGAAGGTTGTTCGAAACCGGTTGTTTTTCCAGAAACAACGTATTGCAAGATCATCTTGTGACCTATCGTGAAAGCCACTAGTGGGACCAAAAAATTTTTTTTTTCATGGTGGATCCCACAAAATTTGTTCAATCGTTCACAATAGTTGAGAAAAATGTAAAAATATGATAGAGGTGCTTCGAAACAAGTCTCTGACATTATGACAGGCGATGAATCCTGGGATTACGTGTATGAGAACGAAAGTAAACAGCAGTCAACAGTATGGAAGTTTAAAGATGAGCACTTTTGAGCACTCAAAACAGCGATTTGGCACCAAACTTAACTTCTTTTTATTCCCGTACGTAAAAGATAAACCTAGAGGTCTACGTTTTTCGACACCTAAAGAGGCGGTTGATGCGTTGAAAATGCATGTTTTGGGAATACCTCAAATAGAGTGCCAAAAGTGCTTCGAAATTCGGTTCAAGAGCATGCAAAAGTGTGTAGACCTTAATAAAGAATATTTTTGGAAAGAGTAAACCGATTACTAATATTTTTTTTTGTTCTCTAATTCCGAAATATATAAGGCAACCCTCGTACATATATTTATTTTATTTTATTTCTTTTCACTTTATATTTTTTTACTGTTCTGCTACTTATATTGTGAACTTTTACTTTGTTGCCAGCAGCGTAAAAATCTACAAGTTGCTAATTTGCCAAAAAAAAAAAATAAAGAAAATAAATAAAATAAATAAATAAAAAATACCAAAGAAAAAGCAAGAAAGTATTTATTTACCTGCCGCAGGGGCTGAGGTTTTGAAGGTTACTGCCGTGTATTTTGGGGTGTTTGAGTCTCAAAAACTTGGCTACCAAATGATTATAGGTATGCAAAAAAAAAAAAATAAAATAAAAGTAAATGACGACAGGCAGGCGAACTAATTGCCTTATATTCTTACGTTGCGCCGACGAGTGGCGAGCCAGCTACTACCACTACTAGTTAGTAGGTAACTCGCTGTTTGCGTAATAGCTGTGTGTGTGTGTCTTACACGAGTGTGCTCGCCATTAGCACGCGGTCAGCAGCTTTGACAGATTTTATACACACTCTTTTTCGTGCTTTCATTTTTTGGTGGTTTTATTTAAATTTTTTATTTTCATTTTTTTTTGCCACACTACGCTGTTGCTTCAACACCACACACTACTTCATTTTGTCGGGCATCAAATTTGTTAGAGTAAAAGTGAAAACATTTTTCGCCCCATTTGCCTGCGAGTGGCTAACTGTTTTTTTTTTCGTGCTCTAACTAAATATATCGCATGACATTTTGATCGTCTTGAGCTTATCGTCAATTTTTACATGTAAACGACTCAACTTTATTGCCCATAAAATGATGTTAGGGACAGCGCTATAAAGCACAAAGGCAAGTAAGTGGAAGGTAGGTAATGTAAGCAAGGGAAAAATAACCAAAGAAGAGTGGCGAAATTTCCAAAGCTTCAAAAAGTCAATGTGCTGTTGAATGGCGTGTAAAAGTGTAGTATAGCAAACGAACGCCTACGAGTAACGCGCTGTGTCTGTATGTATGTGGGGGGTGCGAAAAGGGGGAGTTGCTGTTGACTGCTTTTCAATGGTTATGCTGTATTTCATTTTTCTTTTGTAAATACAAACAAATGTGTATCGCTATACGAGTATGTATTAGTACGTGTAATATAAAAGGAAGTATTTATTATTCGTTATAAGCTAAAGTAAATTGCATAAAGATTGGTTGAGCTGACGACACAGAGCAGCGTTAGCGGCTATTTATTAACATCTTCATAATATTGTAATTTCTTTCTAAGTTTTTGCACATTTTGATAGAGTCATTTATGTGAGATTATTTTTTAAATGAGCAACATGGAGTACATATTATCAAATGACTACAAAAAAAAAAAATAAATAAATAAATAAATACACATTTGAATCAGAAGGGGGAAGTACATGTTTTCCGGTTTTTTTTGCATACGATTTCGACAAATGCTATGAAAATTTAGAAGCATAGTATACCTTTCATGTATGTGAAATATATAGTAACATAGGTCAGAAGTATGTAACTACCAGAAGGAGAAGGGCTAGACCCATCAGAATTTATACCGATCGGCTCAAAATGATGAGTTGAGTTGAGATTTAGCCATGACCGTCAATCCGTCTGTCCGTCTGTTTGTACGCAAACTAGTGTGTCAGTTTTCGATAGATTTTAACCAAATTTGCAACCCTGATTCATGGCTATGTTTAAACGATCATTTGTCGGAACACGTGAGATCGGAGAACCTGAGCACATTCTCAGGCTTTGGTCAAAGCTTCGTAAAAAAGCATCTACAAGCGTAAAATTTGGTGTTATATTAGGTCAAGTAATTGGTTCATTTGTCCGATTTTTGTTTTGTTCGTAAACTTGTTGCCAACGAGATGCCAACTTCATTATATCCCTCTCGTAGAAGGCTGCGTTCCTATTGGCAAAAAACTCGGTGAGCCAATTTTCACAGGCCTCTCTTGAGACCAACTTCTCACCATTAAGCGCGTTCGCCATGGACAGTAAAAGATGATAATCACTTGGTGCCAGGTCCAAACTATAAGGTGGCTGCATTAGGACCTCCCATCCGAGCTCCTGGAGCTTCTGGCGCGTCACCAAAGACGTGTGTGGCCTGACGCTGTCCAGAGGAACACAATTCGGCCTCTGTTGATCAAAGCTGGCCTCTTCTGGATGAGTGCTGCCTTCAAGCGGTCCAGTTGTTGGCAGTAGAGGCCCGAATTGAGCGTTTCGCCATAGGGGAGCAGCTCGTAGTAGATGATTCCTTGCGAATCCCACCAAACATACAGCAAAACCTTCCTGGCCGTCAATCTTTGCTTGACCAGCGTTTCCGCCGGCTCACCGCGTTTCGACCACGACCGATTTCGCTTGATGTTGTCGTAAGTGATCCACTTTTCATGCCCAGTCATCAAGCGCTTCAGAAATGGCTTGATTTTGTTGCGATTCAGCAGCGATTCGCAGATGGAAATTCGGTCCATCATATTTTTTTTGCGTTAGTTCGTGTGGCACCCCATTCGACGACAGGCCTCCCGACGCGTGGTGCATCTTTGACATTGAAATTACCGGAACAGAACCTAGCAAGCCACTTTTGCGCTACATGTTCGTTTACAGTATCGGGCCCATAAACTAAATTAATTTTTTCAGCCGCTTTGGCTGCTTTTTCGCCTTGATCGAAGAAAAATTGTAAAATCTAGCGAATTTTCTCTTTGCTGGTGTCCATCTTTGACGAGCGCTCACAACGTACTGAGTCAATCAATCGAAAAACTGTCAAAGACAAACTTTTAGCGCGAATAAACACGTTTTCAGCGACGTATAGTATGACATGATGCGACACGTAACACAAGTACTATGGACAATAACGCCATCTCTTAGATAAAAACCGAACGAACTTTCGTTTCCACCGCCACAGCCGTGCTCGACTCCTGTGAGACCAATTTCTAATTGCGACTATTGGGAAATCGGAGATGGCTTCAAAAAAGCTGTATGTCCCTCCATTGTTATTTAGGAAATTTCAAAACAAATTAATAGGATAAACTGAAAGAAAAAAATTGCATTACATTGCAAAAAGTTAAATAACACGAGAAATATTTACTCAAAATATGAAAATGTATGATTTCAGTTGCCATACAACCGTAAAGAGTGGCTGAAAATACGAATAACTCCGAAGCTTTCATAAACACAATATTTCGCATGGAAAAGCTTCAACAAGCTTTCACTAACAAAGCAATTCGCAATGCTAAAAAGCTCTAAATCCGCGATTTTAGATCACTCATTATGAAATCCAGTGAATTCATCTTTATTTTATGAAAAATACACATAATGTTTGTTGACATTTTTTAGGCTTAGACCTCTTCAATCATTTCGTTGTTAGCAATCAACATGTTAATTAATACGAAAATATTATTGAATGAAGTAATAATATAGATATATACGAGGTCTATTCACAGAATACGGTTTTAAAAAAAAATTATTTCCTCATAAACTTCTACTTTTTGTTTTTATTTCCATCAAATCTTGGCAAAAGGTCGTCTTTTCATGGACTATCGTCAGTCTTGCGAAGTAGAAAAAGGTGAATGGGGACAAATATGGGGACACAGTGGATAGATCGAGCGTGTGGGTCTTCCATTGAAACAAATCAAATATGAGAACATCTTTAGCAACTGCTCTGTTAGTGGTTCAATTGGTTCTATAAAAAAATTTGCAATTTCTGTACATTTTCAACTGTTGTTTATATTTCACCGAAATTCCATATGCTGTAAACTATAGATATTTGGACAACAAAAAGTACACCTAACTTAAAATGAAAAAAAAAATAATGTGAAATTCTAGGAGTTCTGAAATAACAACATTCAAATGACCGTAATCTGACAAAGAACAAAACAACAGGAAAGATATCCACTCACAAAACGGGCATTTCTCTTTTTGCTGGAATGTAATATGCTTCCTCTGCATTGTTTAGTTCATATCCACTATAGCCTACATACTCATCAGCTTTTTTGCAACCATTTTCTCTTCCAAAGTCCATTCATTTAACATACATATGTATATACTCCTATCGTAAGTATTATATGACAACTGAAAAAATACCAACCTCTTTGTTGCATTTGATGTTGCTGACGTGAATCGAACTTTTTTTGATGACCAGACGCAAAATGACTTTGATTTTGTTTTCTATTTTGTCATCTGTTTGCACAAAACAAAAATTACCCTAGTCGAACACGAAACACGCTTCTGCTAGCATTATTTGTACAGTAAAATCGATATTTTCACAAGCAATTGGATATTCTCGTTCGGTTAGCACGGCACACAATACGCAGCATATTCCATTTCATATACCTATGTAGTTACATCAAATTAAATGGCAGCAAACAAATGTGTGTTTGTATAGTATGTACAGCGAGTGTAAAATTCGTTGACAAGTAAACATGTTTGATGAGATGAAGATGAATAGGTGACGAATTTATGAAAAAAAAAATACAATAAAATAAAATAAAATAAAAATAAAATAAAATAAAATAAAATAACGTAAAATAAAAATAAAAATAAAATAAAAATAAAATAAAATGAAATAAAATAAAATAATATAAAATAAAATAATATTTATTCTATTTTATAAAAAAAAAATAAATTAAAATAAATTAAAATAAATTAAAATAAAATAAAATAAAATAAAATAAAATAAAATAAAATAAAATAAAATAAAATAAAATAAAATAAAATAAAATAAAATAAAATAAAATAAAATAAAATAAAATAAAATAAAATAAAATAAAATAAAATAAAATAAAATAAAATAAAATAAAATAAAATAAAATAAAATAAAATAAAATAAAATAAAATAAAATAAAATAAAATAAAATAAAATAAAATAAAATAAAATAATATAAAATAAAATAAAATAAAATAAAATAAAAATAAAATAAAAATAAATAAAATAAAATAAAACTAAATTGAATTAAATTAAATTAAATTAGATGATAACAATAAACAATAAAGTTAAGTTACTGATATTTCGGGAAAGACTTTGAGCAGCAAACAAGTAATTTACACATACAAATAAATAGACAGATCAATCTATGTTGAAACATATATTCAAATCATACGTTTGTTTGTAAAGATTAAAATTAAAATTAAAATTAAAATTAAAATTAAAATTAAAATTAAAATTAAAATTAAAATTAAAATTAAAATTAAAATTAAAATTAAAATTAAAATTAAAATTAAAATTAAAATTAAAATTAAAATTAAAATTAAAATTAAGATTAATATTAAAATTAATATTAAAATTAAAGTTAAAATTATTAAAAAAAATTAATATAAAAAAAAAATAAAATTAAAATTGTTGTAAAATATATTAAAAAAGTTAAAAAATAAATGCAATTCAAATAAAATAAAATAAAATAATCTAATCTAAATTAAAGTGTAATTAAGTTAAACAAAATTAAGTGAAACGATAATGTAGCTGTCTTCGGCCATGCAGAAGATTTTATACCTTTTAAGACTTCAAGGTATTTCACTTCACTATTAAATATTAATATTCATGTTTGAAAAATTGTTTAGACGGGACTGTTATATGATATACTATAGCACTCCGATTTCAGGAATTTTCAAATGTAAATCTTTATTTATATATAAGCCTATAGAATACCAAATTTCACGCTCACAACAGAACAAAACGGTTGTAAGGGAACTATATAATATAGTCCTCCTCTACTTATTTTCGTAAAAATAAACAGATATAGCAAAATCAACTCAACTTGTCGTTCTGGCTCGCCTCTTCTCCTTTTGGCACTTCTGTACATATTTTGAAGCAAAGTTAGTTAATCATATGAATTGCCTGAAAGATATAATCAAACAAAATAAAGTAAAATAAAATGAAAAATATAAAAAATTAAATAATATATAAATATTTATTTATATAATATATACAATTTTTTTACATGCACACAAAAATTTATATATTTTTCATATTTTAAGAAGGTTCAAAGCTAATGTTTCAGTAGAAACATTATCCGAGAGAATGAAATACTAGTTTCAGATATCACACAATAAAAGAAAAGTAGTAAAACAAACAAACCCAACTAATCTATAACCAACCAGCCCAGCCTTCAAGTATTTAAAAAAAAAGGAAAAATATAAAAATGAGAATTTTACTCACACAAGCCCAAAGTATTTAGTGGAAGTGTGAAAGCAGAGCAAAAGGTCACCACACAACATGCAAAAGTCAAAAGCATTTATGCACACACACACACACTCACACGCATACCAACAATTTTCATATACGAACATGCATGTGCTTTTTAAAAGACAAAGCAACACACATAAAACATGTAATATAAATGTAACAAAGGCACTTGAAGTAAGCCAACACAAGTGATAATGATTATCCTTGGCATCTAAAGGTTTCACATTTAACTTGTATGTACGTTATGCCCCCTTCCTTTTGGCATGTTCTTTGTTTTTATTCATTGTTGTGTGGCGCATTGTTATCATGCCGGAAATACGTGGAAATATCCTGTAGGAAAATTATAGTTTGTAGAATAACAATGAAATGAGCACAAATAACGTAGACTTGGGACACCGGCCTATAAGATAGCATAGTACCGTATTCAACTATTCAACGCCTCAAATACCGTTTCAAGTCTTTTCGGTATCAGAGGTTTTTTTGCTTAGTTAAAGGGATAGCCAACAGACTTCAGCTAACTTGGAACCACTAACTCTCCACACAATTTATTGCTTCCTGATGTGGAAAACAATCTCCGATCCTTAGTAAAATCAAGAATCTTTCCAAAATGCGTTGGTCGCTCGAGAGCGAGCACGTTTTCTTCATACCATTGTGAAGCTCTTAAGATGATAATGAGAGAGTCGGAGGTGGAGTGCTGCTAGTGCTTTGCTTCCGAAGGAGTGGCTTCCCGGGGTTATCAGAAGTAGTAAAAACTAAACTCATTTCTGTTCCGTGTTTAAGTTTGGACAGTAAGCAGTTTCATAGAGTGTTCGTATGAACGCAATGTAGGATTCTCGTCGAATACATGTTAGAGACATTCTTCAATTTCCACTGGGGTATGAAAGCTCATATGAATATATTCATGGATACCTCATTATGTCTTCTCATATATATTTATCCGTATGTCACATTGTTATTATTATAATTGTTTGCGACATGACTGGAAGCCAAATTATTAAGACTGCAGTTTTGTTGTTGTTGATTTCTCCTAGAATTTATTATTATAATATAATATTTTTTTTCATCGACTAATTTCGTTGACGTTGTGGTTGTTGAAAAATTAAATCCGTTAAAGCGTGGCGTCAAAACCGCAGCATAAATGCGTGTGTGTGTGTGGAATATTGTAAAGCAAAAAAAAAACTGCAGACAGACCGACAAGTGCGAGTTCACTTATGTGCGCGACCGCAGCAGTACCACAACCGCAAATAGTACTTCTGCATGAGTCGAAATATTTTGCACTACACACGTTGTGTGTGGGTAAAAATACAGTTAAATAGTCCATGTTGACTGCCAAAGATAACCATAAAAATGCAAAAAAAAAAGAAAAATTCACGCGCACACGCACACGCATACTCACACATAGCACTTTAAATGTCAAAACAAGCAAAGAGTGAAACCAACAAAACCAGCGCAAAAATTGCAAAAACACTAGCAACAGCAACAACAACATTAAATATGTTTACCTTCTGACATAAGGGGTTAAGATAAGAATTTCTAAAGGAAACCGCAGACTTCGACTTCTTTGCTTTCCACGTCGCCGCCATCACTTTTACTATTGCCCTTATGGCTTTCTCATTTCTATGTATCTCTTGTTTCTTTGCACGCTACTCTTTACCTCTTTACCCCTCCCACATAAACGCTTTTATTCCGAACCGTTGGCGTGTTAAGATTCCCTGTGACGGAAAAAAGTATTTTTAATTAATTTTTAAGCGCAATTAAAAATGTTCACCGATGAAGTGCGGAGGGCGACATTAGTGGCGAAAGGTAAACACTCCTACACATTGGCTTCACTAACAAGCACTCAACGAGTTGTGTGGGGGAGTAATGACTGCAGTTGATTTATTTGAAGTGATTAATTTTGTAAGAGCAAGAGATTTGATTGCTTGTTTATAGTGGTTAGTTGGTCATTGGCAATTTTTCTATTTAAATAAGAACTAATTAAAGTGTGTTAATTTAATTAAATGTGCTCAGAAGTTCAGAATATGCTTTTCGTTTTAACTATTGGATTTAAATCATTTCAATTGTTTTATTTTATTTATTAAAAGTTAACTTAATTTATTTTATTACACTCCATTTGATTTCTTTTTAATTTACTTTGTTTTAGTTAATAATTTTTTTGTAAACTAAATGTCTTATCTAATTTTCTATTTCAATCCAATTGATTTTATTTCATTTAATTTTCTTTTAATTAATTTTATTTTTTTTTGTTTTTTTTATGCATTTTATTTCACTCTACTTTATTTTATTTTATTTCATTTTATTTTATATTATTTTATTTTTGTTTATTTTATTTTATTTTATTTTATTTTATTTTATTTTATGTTATTTTATTTATGTTATTTTATTCTTGTTTATTTTATTTTATTTTATGTTATTTTATTTTATTTTGTTTTATTTTAATTAATTTTATTTTATTTTGTTTAGTTTCATTTTAATTTATCTTATTTTAATAATTTTTTTTACTTTATTTTATTTTATTTTATTTTAATTTTGATTATTTTATTTTATTTTATTTTAATTTAATATATTTTGTTTTATTTAACTTTGTATAATTTTATTTTATTTTGTTTCATTTTGTTTTAATTTATTTTATTTTATTTTATTTTATTTTATTTTATTTTATTTTATTTTATTTTATTTTATTTTATTTTATTTTATTTTATTTTATTTTATTTTATTTTATTTTATTTTATGTTATTTTATTTATGTTATTTTATTCTTGTTTATTTTATTTTATTTTATGTTATTTTATTTTATTTTGTTTTATTTTAATTAATTTTATTTTATTTTGTTTAGTTTCATTTTAATTTATCTTATTTTAATAATTTTTTTTTACTTTATTTTATTTTATTTTATTTTAATTTTGATTATTTTATTTTATTTTATTTTAATTTAATATATTTTATTTTATTTAACTTTGTATAATTTTATTTTATTTTGTTTCATTTTGTTTTAATTTATTTTATTTTATTTTATTTTATTTTATTTTATTTTATTTTATTTTATTTTATTTTATTTTATTTTATTTTATTTTATGTTATTTTATTTATGTTATTTTATTCTTGTTTATTTTATTTTATTTTATGTTATTTTATTTTATTTTGTTTTATTTTAATTAATTTTATTTTATTTTGTTTAGTTTCATTTTAATTTATCTTATTTTAATAATTTTTTTTTACTTTATTTTATTTTATTTTATTTTAATTTTGATTATTTTATTTTATTTTATTTTAATTTAATATATTTTATTTTATTTAACTTTGTATAATTTTATTTTATTTTGTTTCATTTTGTTTTAATTTATTTTATTTTATTTTATTTTATTTTATTTTATTTTATTTTATTTTATTTTATTTTATTTTATTTTATTTTATTTTATTTTATTTATTTTACTTTATTTCATTTTTGATTACATTATTTTATTTTATATTTGTTTATTTTATTTTATTTTATTTTATTTTATTTTTATTATTTCATTTTATTAAATTTTATATTTATTTATGTTAATTTTCTTATTTTGATTCATTATTATTTATTTTTTTTTTAATTTGTTTTATTTTATTTTACATTAATTTATTTGCTTTTAATAATTTTTTTATTTTGTATAATGCTATTTTATTTTATTTTACTTCATTTTATTTTAATATTTTTTATTTTTTTTTGTATTATTTATTTTATTTTAATTGACGTAGTTAATATTTACTTATATAAATTTTTTTTTTAAATTTTTTTATGTTATTTAAATTGCAAATTTACAGATTTTTTTCGGGCTTTATGAATTTTTGTTCAGGTGCTATATATCTTATATTATTTGATTTTCGTTGTAGCCCCAATCAAAAAATTGTGGAATGAATATTTTAATTTTGCAATTTTGAAAATGTTTAACGAATATTAAATTCCTTCAGTATTCATATATGTATATATATGTATGTCAGGCGTGAGCGTAAGGCTGCCAAAGAACCAGATATACGCCAGCTGTGCAATAAACAGTGCCGGAAATAGAAGAGAAATTAGGAAAAGGCGTATGAGGCGCAGTGAAAAGGAATAAAAGGCTCAAGAGCAAGAACATTGTTGTTGCTGTTGAAAACCTTCTGCTATTGCTACTACACTTAAACAACCAACTTATGGCGACCGCAAATGGTTGCCGCACATTAAGTTGCTCTTCACTTTGTTGTTTTTAACAACAAATGTTGCAAATAATAAGGCACCGTTGTGTAGTAGCAACAGTTGTATGAGAAATGCTGAAAATTACACGACGCACACGAAGAAGATTTACAAAAGTAGAAACAAAACAATTTATATAAATATTGTGTATGTATGTATGTATGTGCGTATGTGGCCACAACTGTGTGTGCAAGTAATGTAAATTATGAAGAAGAAGAAGAAGAAGATGAAGAAGAAACAGAAAAACCCTTCTATTACACCCAAGTACAATACAAAAATTGCTACATATATTTACGTAGACGAACATTTATTTATATACAAACATACATATATATGTATATATGTATATATACACGCACACTTCAAGGCCATTAACAAGTACACTTGCTGTGAGCACCTTCAAAACGTTGGCAGGTGGGCGTTGGTTGTGCAGCAGCAGGCGGTCTGTTGCCACACCAGGCCAATGTGATGTAAACATACACACGCACACATACTCGTATAGTACATGAGTACATTCACTCAGTTAAACGCTGTTTGTACGTCGACGGTTGGTCAGCTGGGCGAGTTTTCAAAAATTTCCATTCACTTATCTTCCAAAGCAACAACAATAACAAGCACTCTATTGAAAAGTACGAGAAAAAAAATGTTTAGAAAATTGAGAAAAGTGTTTGAAATACTAAAAACAACAATACTACAACAACAACAGCAATAGGAAAGTTTTGAGCTGAGTGTGTTTCCTGAAAATTCGTTTCGTTTTAATTTAGAATTTCAATTAAAAGTTCTACATCGTTGTACAACTGTTGGGCTTTCATAGTGTTGTTATTTTTTTGTACTTTTTTCTTACATCGCTTATTCTCTCTCTCTCTCTCTCCCACCATCTCTTCTTTATTTATTGTTGCTGAGCTTGCAGTGGCGGAGAGGCAAATTGCTACTTTTATTGTTGTATTGTACTTTGGAACATGAACATGAAATGTACGCTAATTCATTATTGTTTTTGTCTATTTTTGATATTTTTGTATTCGCAACTGAGGTTTGAAGTTTTACTTGTAGATTCGGTATTTGGGTCGACAATGGGCTTGAAGTGGAATTTTGGATTTAAAGAGAATTGAGAGAATAATTTCTTTTGTACAAAAATTAGCTTAGGGTATTTCGAGAGTTCCGCGATCCTTTAATTCCATGTACATATGTATAATATGAAGAGAGTAATTTGTACACCGTGGCGTATGAGCAAGATTTTTTAATGAGTTGGATCGAAAAATGGAAATTCCATTTCATTTCCATTCTGTTAGACGATTGTATAGAAAAATATGGCATGTGGAAATAGTTCACAGCAAATTTAAATAATTATTTAATTAAAATTTGAAGAAAAATCGAAAAATCACAAAACAATTCTGTAAACATTTCCTTAGGTTATCCAGAGGTTTTTCGGTTTTTCGGCCCTAAACCTTTCTATCCAGAAAGCTTATGAAGTTTAGATTACGAATTAAATTATGATAGTGTCTCTACAAAAATCAATACATTAAAAAATAGGTGGTGAGTGAGCTTGTTCTTTTTTTGTGGCTTGTTTGTTCAGGTTAGTATTTTATGGTACGAAACCTGAACTCTATAATATAACTCTATAATATAAAAATTATTTTAATTGGATTTAAATTAATAGCTTCGTTAAAAAAATTCAAGAATAATAAAATAAATAATAAGACAACATTGTTTTTTATTTGTGGTAAAGTGGAAGCAATTTTTGCAGAGATGTGTTTTTTTAAGGATACTTCTCATTCTCTTTGTTCTCGTCTACTTTTTTTTTGTTTTGGGCAACATATGCAACACCTTCGGCTGGGTATTAGAATTAGTAAGTGAACTGCGCCTTAGTTTCACAACCAATTCGACCAAAAGTTGCTCCTTCCTTCCTTTCAGCTATCAATTTTTTTCGCCAGAGTGATCATCAAGAATTTTCAACTGACATCAACTATGAGCGGTAATCAAGTTTTTTTAAAGCATTTGTTGGACTTAAGATCCAACTCATTGGTATGGACTTTAAATATATTAACCTGTGATTTGATTAGCTCGGTCTATAATATCTTCATAGGAGTAACAATTACAACCTAATTAAGTGATTTCGGCATTGTAAGTATTTAAACGGAAGAACAAACATTTATTAATGAAAATAATATCAAAATCTTCTAATATATTGCCAAAAATTATACAGGGTCATCCATTTTTCGATTATATAAATATAAAAATTTTCAACAAATTCTCATAAAATTCCTTTCTTATTATAAAGTTTGAACCTTGGCATTATACGTCCAACACTACATCATTCCAAAGACCGCCTCGCAAATCTTTGCGAACTTCTATCCCTTTGAGGCAATTTTCGACCACTGTTAGGTATTTATATATTGACCGCTTTCTAAGCCATAACTTGACGAATGTTGGTTTTCAAGTGCTCAAGAGTTAAAGGTTTATTCGTATAAACATGGTTTTTAGCACGAACTCGGTGGTGAAATTATATTGGGAAGACGAGAGTAGATTTACTCGTATTGTGTTGCATGTGGCACCATATTGGGGAAACCACATATTATTTAAGTCGGTTTTCATACGACCTAATGCTCCGAGTTTACAGCGAAAGTCTCGGTGTTGTCATTTTCAAAGAAGTATCATCTCCGGACCAGTCCACTAAAAAGCTACCGGACAGTAATTTATTTTTGGTGCTATAGCCTCTCTTCAATTATATACTTGACGATACTCGGAGCGACAAATGTGACAATTTGCTTATTTACGTATCTCCCAAGTGAGAACTGTGTCTCGTCGTTGAAGAAAATTTTGTTCGCAAAATCGCCATCCACTGCTTGTTGTTCAACCAACCGATCAGTTGTTGCATGAGTTGGACTTTATATGAATGTAGGTGTAAGTCCAAGTACTCTACTCTAAAGTCTTGAGAATGTCGATAAACACCTTCGGGTCTCCGGCTACACTTTCATTTACAATAGCAATATTTGAGGAGGAATGAGAAAAACAATGATGCATAATCTCCGCTTAAAGCACGAAACGTGACTACGTTTGAATTTTCATTTCTGTGGTAGATTTATTTTTGAGCCTTGTGGGAATAGCGTTTTTTAAACAATGCGTGCCGTGTAGTTAGTGATGCGTGGTACCAAGTCCAAGGGTTAGGATGATTACACAGTTTTGTTATATCTATATTCGTCGCCCATATTAAGTTTTCAGATATCCATAATGGTTTCATAGACGCGATATAGAGAAAGATTTTGTTATCAAGAACTAACTTTATTAAAATAAAAAAAAGTATTTTTTAATTATTTTTATACCTTTCATGTACATGAAATTTTTGGTCCGGAGTATGTAAGAAGGAGTAGGGATAGATCCATCAAAGTTTATACTGATTATATCAAAATAACGAGTTGAGTTGATTTAGCAATGTCTTTCAGTTTGTCTTTTCGAAAGATATCAACCAAATTTGGTAGAAATACTGCTAAATTTAGTTATCATTTTTTGGAACCAGCAAATCATACATACGGTCTCTCCGATTTGAAATTTTTAGTCACAAATTTGTCAAAAAATGTGGTGTTCTACACATACCACTCACATACAATGAATGGCATATTGGAGTTGAAAATTTTTTAAATTGGACGACTATACATATATAGAAATTAGACTTTGGTCGAAATGCCCTCAAACCAGTCCCAAAGAGCATGAAATTTGGTATTACACAAATATATCGACAAATAACATTTATCATTGAAAATTGTGGAAATCTGAGGCCCCAATACAACCAAATTTTGGTAAAAGCTCGCAAGAAGAGCATTAAATTGAGATTTGTGTATTTTACAAACGTACTATATACAAAAAAAAAATGTTGACACCAAAAAAAAAAAAGAAAATGGAAATCAGAGTACTATAACCCTTCTACAACTGACTTTTCAGATATAAGGTTTTGGGTTAAAAATCTGTCATAGCGGCACCTACATTTAATTGGCGCTTTGTAACTGCACCAGTGATTTTCGGTCAAACTCCTCCTCCAATTTATAACCTTGCGCCTTAATGTTTTTACAGGAGCCTTTACTTAATGTCAGAAATACACTTGGGGGGGTTGAAATTCTCTGCGGAGAGGCGACCGCAATTAGAAAATTTTAACTTAATATTTTATTTAAATTAATTTTCTAAAATTTTTGTATGTTGATCGTACCAGGATTTGAAGTCATTCTGACCGAATGACAGTACGCAATGCTACCCGCTCGGCGATATCGGCCGAAAATGAAAATTAATGTTTAATCTTAAAAGGAAATAACATAAATTCAATATGATTCGGATATGGCCAAAAATAATTTTTCTTACTTTGTGTTTAATCAAATGGCAAAACTAATGACTACTTAAAATAATTCTCTTTTTACTTCTTTTTCCAGGTAATAAAAATTTATTCTCCCAATAATTGGTAAGTGATAGACGAGATTTATACCAAAGAACTTAATTAATTACATACTTTTTTATTTTCGAGAATTAGGTAATATATCTCCATATATACGTAGATATGTATGTAGTATATACATAAATACAACATTCCAAATAATCACATAATTGTTTTTCCACCGAAAAGGAAACTGTTTCATTTATATTTCGTGCCACAAACAACTGTTAATTTATTGCATTGGAAGCTGGCTTTCAAATACACGTATAAATACAACATTCGAGTAAATCTGCCATGCAGCTGTTTATTTTCCGAGTCCATACTATATTATGTATGTAAATATTTGTATAATATATAAATATGTTTGTGTTTAGGCATTTGCTGGTATTGTGAATTATTTACAAAATTGTAATAGTACATTAACCAGTCTCCCAAGTGAATTAGCTGAAAATATGCAACCAAATACCCAGACACACACACACACGCGTACACACAGCCATGACAAATTCCCATGAGAAAAAGAGTTTTTCTTTTACAAAAAATATTTGTTTGTTTTCTCTTCATACACATACGTATACTCGTACTTTCAAGGCCAAATTCAAGACGGCGGAAAAGAAATTCTAAACAAAACAGGTGTAACAGGCGCGTGGCAAGCGCAAGAGAGGAAGAGTTAAGCGAAGAAGCTTCAGTAGAATGTATCAATGAAATATTTATTCAGATAAAGCTGTATTTTCTAGGAAAGGCGTATTAATACTACATACATACATGTATTGATAGCGATTAATTTCCGTTTAATGAAATTAGTGCTAACAAAGGTATAACAAAAAAAATTAAAAACTTTTTAACTTGAGTAGTAGAAATATTTTATTTTTCTTAAGGCAAGTAGATCAGCCGAGAATGTTTTGGCCAAAATTTGGAGGTCACGCCAACGACCAAAAGTTTCCTTCAATAAATGAACTTTCGTTGTCTGAATGGAAAATGTAGCATCGTCTTGTTGAAACCAAAGGTCGTCGGCAATTAAAGTACGTTGGCTCTATAGTGGTCCTCATTCACTGTACCATTATGGCCGGATCGATTTTTTAAACATTGGAGCACTTTTTAAGGAATTTTCTGGACGTACGACGCGATTGATGGTTGGACAACTTCAGTTCAGCCACGAGAATTATATGCAAACCAAGAATCTTCCGCAAAATCTTTAATAAAGTAGATGGGCACAGCTCCAATTGTAACACGCGATGATGGCTGGACTCATTCGAGTCTTCTTCGATACTCTGCTCCACAGAAGCAGTATCGTCGTTGGCGTGCAATGTACGCCCATCATTGAGGATGTGCATACTTCACTAGAGTAAATATGGTGCGAAATCGACCCATGGTTTCTCAAATCACCGTCTAAGCTGTGCGATTACATCGACCGAATATTGAACGCAGAGCAGAGCAGAGATTCTATAATATTTGGATATTGGGCGAACCAAGAATCGAACCCGTGAAGGAAGGTATTCGACGACATTTGAACTGAAGTGGAGAGAAAGGAAAATACTAACGTTAGGAAAAATCAATACTGGCGTCGAAGTAGTCTCTGGGAACCTCTGTGCCTAAATAGATGGAATGACATTTCAGAGAGTGTGTTAGAGCTAAGGTTTATGCAGCGTGCGTCCGAGGTGCGGATGTTCACGATGCAAAAAAGTAAATCAGACACATGAATGAAGATATCACGTCCCTTCCATAGAAGCATAAAGTCGCCTATTTCACACTTTTTCAGGCCGAAGTTACGAACCTTGCGTAGCTATTCTGGAATTTTTCAGAAAAGTGAGTTATCCATTTACTAGTGATTCAAACGATTATGTGCCTGGTGAGATCAGATCTTCATCGCTGAATATACTTCTCTTTCGGTACTAAGGATCTGGGATGCTCTCACTGATGGCCTTTTCAAGAATTTCTTTACTTCATTGCCTTTTTATATAAGCATTTTTCTCTATTCAGACGAGTACAACGAATGAGTCACTTAACAAAATTATTGGCTGAGCTTATAGATCGGTTTGGAATTCGACCTGTTTTTATAATATTATAGAAAGCTATGTTCCGACGCGTTGTAGTCTCGAGTATTCTTTGAAGAAATTTTCGCATTTTTTGCGCTTTTATATTTAGTAGATTCTTACAGAGAGAGTTCTGTTTGTATGAGTAGAGTCTGAAGGTTTTATTGGGATCACATTCTATTGATTCCATCCAACGCTGCTGATTCAAAGCTTTCGAGTCTTTTCCCAGACTGTTATCCATATTGCAATTGTATATATTTTGCATCTTGTTTAGTAAATATTTCCTTTTAAGAGAATAAAAATATTTAACCAGTTTTTATATTTTTCTGATATTAGCGTATCTCTTTAATATAATTCTAAAGACTTTTTTTTTTAATTATTTAAAATATTTAAATTAGAAAAATTTCAAACTTTATTTATTAGATATTTAATAATCCTTAAACAATTGAAAAGCTTATAACATTGATTTAATCGCGTATTTTATTCTTTTATTAATCAAAACCATGGCAATACACATTTTAATACCATTAAATAATAATATTAATAATTCCCCAAATCGGATTAGCTCAATGAATAAAGCTTCATTATTAACAAAAGTTTAAAACATTTATGATATTTGTGTAGAATTTATTTATATATAATGCTCATCAATGCTGGACATGAATGCGCTCAAAAAAATGGGGGAACAGACGAAAAAAGATAATCGGATTACGCACTAAGTAAATATTTAAATGAACTTAAATGAAGAAAATGTGGAAAAATATAATATTTATTTCGTGTCATTTGATTTAAATTATGAGTGATTTATAAAAGGGTGTTTTTTTCTTAGATGTATGGTTTTTAGATGTATGCTATTACTCATACTCAGTTTGGGTTGACTTTTCGAAATGAACAGATTTACCCGAAACAACGTTTGCAAACCGCGCAAGTTTATTACCAAAATATTGATTCGGTTCGCGCGATGCGATATAATCGCCCAGGAGAGTTACAAATTCTATAACGAATTTGTTTAGTAGCATGCTTGAGTTGAGTTGAGTTGAAGCGGCTGTTGGTCATTAACAGCGCACTTAGGCCAATTGTGATACCGATTGTGATACCGCTGTGAGGGTCCTGTGCTCACCTTCTCAAATGAAATGATAGAGACATTTCGTATGCCTTGTAAAAGCAGCTAGATTACCAATTTCCGCTGGGACTAACTCAACGAGACAGTCGAAAAAGTGTTTTCCGAGTCGCGTAGATGAGCAGTGACAGAGGTAGTTCTCAATAGACTGCTCCTCCTCTTCGTCCCTCCAGCTGTGCGATTAGAGTGATAGTCCATTCTTGTCCCCGTGAAGCCCCATTAAACAGTATCCAGTTATAATGCCAATCGTTATGTTAATGGACAATCGGCCTAGAAGAATAATTTGTTTTGATTTGATTTTTTGCGTTCAACATCGGCCATAGCTGTCGGCTCAGATTGCACGTGATCTCATTCAGCCATCTTGTGTTTGCTTCCCTGGCAAAGACTAGTGTAAGCATATATTTTCATACCACACTTATTCTAGTGGATGAAGCACAACCTCAGAGACGCCGTACAGTATCGAAGAAGACCAGTATAAGTACATTGACAATCGCTCGCAATAATTAAATATGTGCGCATACCCTTTACTGAAAGGATCTTGGTTTGCGGCTTTAGAGATTCGAACTCATGTCAGAGTTGAAGCCAGACGACCACTGATCCCGATTTTCCAAAGAAAATTTTGTTGAGATGCCGTCAAAGAGTCAATATTTGGTATGCTCTATGGGCAGAGGGCATCAATGGAGAGCATTCAAAGGAAAACGCTATATAGCCTTGATGAGTGACCTTTTTATGCCTGAATTGGAGGATGTTGATGTGGACGACCTTTGGTACCAACAAGACGGCGCTACATGCCATACAGCCAACGAAATAATCAATTTATTGAAGGAAAGCTTTTGGTGAGCGCATTATCTCGCCTCGTTAGTCTGCGGTTTGCCTGGTGAAGTGAAATTGCTTGTCTATGCAGATAACTCTGAGGCGATTGAAGCCTTGGGAGAAACTATTTGGCGAGTTATTGCTAAATACGGCATCATTTGCTGCTAAAAATGGTTCAAAATTAGGCCTCTTGGCTGGAATTTATTCTACTCAGCCAAGACGGTCACTTGGCAGAAAACATAATGCCAAACCCTTAACTTTATAATAAAGTTAATTTCTTGGCTAAAGCATTAAAATACATGCGTTTGACTACTTCTTGACAACGACATGTCTAAAAAAAGCACCCTTTACAATGCGATGGCTTGAAAAATTCATTGATAAGCTCATTAAAAGCATCAGCGGCAACAATAATAAATTCATTCAGTCATTCATTATTAAGTAGAAAAAATTATTTCTGAAACCTTCATAGCACAAGTCATAGTAGCATAATTTTTGTAGAAAAAAAAATAAATAAATATAGTGAAAAAGTGAACTAATTCAAATCAAGCAACACCTCTGCTCACCTTTACTTTAGCATAGAATTTGAAATATCGCCATGTCAACAGCTCTCTCGGAACAAGGAAGTGTGCGCTTTTTAAAATGAATTGAGCCCGAAAATTGATTAAACAAGAAAATTAATGCAAAGCAACGGCAACGGCAAAGAAACGAAAAAAAGGTATGAAGGAGGATAAAGAAATTACCACAAAAATATGCAAAAATTTAGACAAACGACATAGCTAAGGCATTAGGTTGTCGAGTGAAAATAAAGCTAAACAAAAAGGAGGTGTAAAAAAGGTGAAAAAAAACTCACTAAAAATAAAAATGGTGAAATACACAAAAGGTAAAGGTAAGCAAAAGCAGTATTTACATGTTAGTATATACATATACATGAGCAGAAAAAATTATT
Organism: Ceratitis rosa; assembly: GCA_037013455.1. Classification (NCBI taxonomy): domain Eukaryota; kingdom Metazoa; phylum Arthropoda; class Insecta; order Diptera; family Tephritidae; genus Ceratitis; species Ceratitis rosa. The sequence continues at coordinate 6,826,386 of JAWMAG010000011.1, read as the reverse complement.
TACTTTACAAAACAAAAAAAAACAAGGAGAGGTTCACGACAAAGACCGCAGCGCAGTGCGCCTCCACCTCTCCTTGCTTCTACTGTCTACTTGGCATTATTGCACGCGCGTACAGCAGCCGCGGCCGGGTCAACTACTAGACGTTGACGTTGAGTTTATTAAATGTTTACAAATTGGGCGCGGCAGGCGGAAACTGAAAAACTGAAAAATGTACGCTTCGTCGATGGCACAAACAAGCTGAACGCTATTTAACGACGCATTCGAATTCGGCTGATGCGCTGGAATTGGCTGATTTCGACGGTGAATTTATAACGCCAATAAACACACACACATACACACAGTTATATATGTATATATATATATATATACACACGGAAAGTGCTGATTCAAGGTTCGTTGGTCGCTGTGTACTCGTAGATTCTTCACTTGGCACGAGCGAAGGTGAGGAAGTGGCTGAAATTAATTGCATTTAAATTACAAAGGCATTAATTTCATGTTTACAAGAAAGGGAGAATAAAATTAAAATGGGGAAAAAAACATACAACAATAAAAACGAACTGCGACACCGTGCAGAAAAAAAGGCAGAAAGAAAAATTACAACAAAAAAAAATATGTATTTCCTTTTGGCAAAAATAAGCGATTGTGAGCTCATCGAATTAATGCAAAAATATCCGAAAGGGTAATGACAATAAAAATGAGAATTAAAAGGAGTGCAAGAGTTTATTAAATATTTTATGAGTTTAATGGTATTTTATTATTATATGGATTAACTCTTTTTTTTTTGTTTTTGAGGTGTTATTAAAACTTTTTTATTACTGCCCAAGTGGTAAGATAAACTGCTAGATATTTTTTTGTTGAGTTTTTGGAATTTTTTATGTGGTTTTGAATATGTATAAAATCGTACTTTTAAGAGTTGATGGTCAATAAGCTGTAAAAGGATCTATTTTACTTAGTCTTAGTGTCTCATATTGCGAAATGTTTGGCTAGTTTGTGGTGGCTGCCGAACTATCGCAACGATTATACTTAGTTAGGTCTGAATAAGACCCATTATGATGCCGTAAAAACTAATTGCTAATTAGGCTTCATTGACTTTGACGGCTGCTATCTTCTGTAAACCATCCAGCACTGTATACAGCAGGAGAATCGCATAGAAGATGGGTGATCATTTCCTCCTGCTCATCATCCATGCAACTTTTGTAACAAATCCTATAGGCAGTCTCTAGTCTATCTGCGTGTCGTGATATGACTACTGTTACTTTAGACATGTCTGGTGATCTTCATGCCAATATGGAAAGGTTTGCCAAGACTTGCGGCAGGTTGTAGTTTCGTTATACCTTGGCCTGGTCACATCATATATACATTCCCTGAGAAGCAGCTTGCAAGTTCCAAAATGCATACCAATGCGTGATTTTACGAGAAGAATTTGCTTGGTCATACTTTAACTAGCAAGTACACCCGACTTACAGTTTCCCACTATATATATATAGAAGGACTTTTTAGACTAAGTATGCAATGTAGGCGACCCCATTAGCTGAGTGGTGAGCACTACGTACTACCATGCCAAAGGCCATAAATTGGATCCAGGCCAGAAAAATATATCTCAACTCCCAAACGGCCGAGTAAGAACCTACTCGGTGCAGGACTAATGGCGAGGCAGCGAAGATGACATACTTGTATATACTACAGCTCACCGGAATTGGTGAAGGATTCATGGAATCTGAACTACAGACTCGATAAAGAAAAACTGTTGGGAAGAAAATTCTGTGGTCACTCCACCTCATCTAGCTCCGGAGAGCTCTTCTTATAAAGAATTTTAGCCTTACTGAATATATACAATATACGAGTGTGGTAATTTTGTGAGCGCGAGAAGATCTTATGATCCAATATGATCCTCAACGTGTCAAAATAGGTTTAAAACCACATATTCATTCAGCCTTCGTTCAAGTTTATGCGAGGACAAATAACAGGATAGGGTAGCCCCGGAGGCCGGAGAACTACGTCCAAGTATGTAATATAAATATGCTGATAACTAGAAATTGCGCAGCTGAGTATAAAATCCAGCGATGTTATTGTAGATGGGATTTAGAAATCTGTTATATATATCTACAGTTTGATGTAGAGTTGGTACTATGCCATTATACCTCGATCGCTCAATAAGTTTCTAGAATACGTTTTTCTTTACACAGTTTTTTAAGCAATAAAATTTCCCAATAAAAATAAATCTAAATTTTGATGAGTCATGTGCAATGCCTGAAGTCGTCTACTGGAAGCTCTCAGCTCGGTGTACATGAGCGCTCAAGACTATATTTGAAAGCAAAGCTTTTGACCTCAACCAACTTAAGAAAACGTCTGAGCTCTTAGTAGAAATAAGGGTTCTACATCTCAGATTCATGGAGAACCGCACTTAGGGGTATTGACAATCTGTCCGCATTAAAAAAGCACCTTTTAAGTTTTGCTCAGGCCTCGGCCACTAAGTTCACAGGGAGATATTTTAATATAACTTTTACATCTGTTGCTAAAAATAAAAGGTGTTTTTTCAGAAATTTGGCTTTCAAAAATAATGAAAACTCACATAATTTAATGCCAAGAATTTAGCTTCATTATAGAGATGAAAGTTCGGCGTGATGTTTCAAAAATAATTTCGGGCAAGTGACCGCCGTGGTTGGCTTGAATAAATTCTAGCCGAGGAGCTCAATTTTCGCATTAGTTAAGCCCCAGGATGGCCAGCAATAGCGCGCCGAATATTCTCTTCCAAGGCTTCGACCGTCTCGGACTTATCTGCATAGACAAGAGAATTCACATAACCCGCAAGATCTTGCGCTCACCAAAACTTTCCTTCAAGACTGTGCGGCATGTAGCGCCTTCTTGTTGGTACCAAAGGTCGTCCGCGTCAACATCCCCCTATTCAGACACGAAAAAATCATTAATCAAGGCTCCATAGCGTATCCCACTCACTGTAATATTATGACCGTCTTGAATTTTGATGAAATATGAACCACTGACTTGCATGATTTGGCTTTTGTAACCCCGACAACCAAGATCTTTCCCGAAATCTTTGATGAAATGTACGTGTATGCGATGGCGGATGGACTTATCCGGATCCTCTTCGGTATTCTGCTGCATACCAGCAATATCGTCTTCGGTGTGCATTGTACGGCGTCTCTACGGATGCGCATTATCCACTAAAGAAAACACAGTGCGAAACCGATAGATAGTTGCCAGAATATCCGGCTCTGCTAGGCGAGTATGTCGACCTAATATTGGACGCAGCGCACGATGCATCACGAGATCTGCCTCAATATTAGTTAATACATTTGCCCGATTTGCAAACGTTGTTCCAGAGTAAGTCTGTTCATTATTAAATGTCAGACCGAGCTGAGTATAAATCAAGTGACAGCTGTCAAAAATCCGAACTGCGAAAAAAGTATTGCCTCAATGAAAACGAAACGTCTAAAAAGACACCTTTTTCTTAAGTCTGAGCACGGCCTGAATAAGTGCTCGGTGGAAATAAGCTATAAATATTTAGTTATTTTTTATAAATTTTCATAAATGCATGTATGTACATATGTACATATGTATATAACAATCACTCATTATACACATAAAACAAAAGCAACTCAGTGGTAAATATTTTTAAACACACCAATAGCTGGAGGTCTAAAACTTTTCAATGGATGGATAACATTTCAACACTATTCTTGTACTTGTACACGAAAATAAATAATTAAATAATGCCCATAGCATTCCAGAGAAATTTTCAAGCATTAAAAGGTATATTAAAATAAATAAAAAATAAAAAAAAACAAAAATAAAACTGAACAATGTCTCTGAGCCTGCTGGCTACATTGAAATAGTTAATGTAAATATATCACGCTTATAAATGGATTTTGATTATTTTGTTTTCATTTTCATTTGCAGCTTTAAAAGTCGTTGAACAAACATACATATAACTGTACAATTGTATGTATATATAAAGTACGTTTGGCGTCTGCACCGTCATAAAAAGTCGAAGCACCGTCGACAAGAGAACATGAAGAACATATGTTCATACTTACAATATATATAGGTATACCTTCATTATGTATATATGTATGATATTTACTGTATATGTATGCATAAGAATATGTACTCACATACTTGCGTGTTGCCATTAATGACGCACATTCTTTGTAAGTAAAAATAATGCATAAAAATGAAATAAAAATTCGCCAACTAAAATATACGTACTTTTTTAATTGTTTTTACAAGAACTTGCCTTTTTGTGAAGTCAAGCATTGGTGATGAAATGTTGTGAGCAAAAAAAAATTAAGGCAAGAAAAAATAAGAAATGAAACAAAAAATTAAGAAATATATGTAAATAGGAAGGAAATAAATATTTAATATCTTATACTGCAATGAAAAGCTAAATTGATGTGTAAAAGTACTGGTACTAAACTAGTATTTTAATGATGAAATTATACCAGTTCACTCTTTGTTAGAAACCAGTAGCTGGAGTACTAAGAATTTCAGTTACAATGACCAACATTAATTCTGCGTCCTAGAAATTGCCCAGTTATGAAAAAAACTAGTATTTAACTAGTATGAAACTAGTGATTAATGGCGATAACTGATATCTCCTGTAATTGTTGTTGTTGTAACCGCAAAGTATTGCCTTGGCCGGATAAAAATCTAGGTCGTTCCGGTATAAAGACTCGACTGTCCTGGGAACTATTGGATTTTAGTCGCCTCTTACGACAGGAATGCCTTACCGAGGGTAAATTCTTGAACCTCTAACCCGCAGGAGTACTGATATTTCGTAGAACAGCAAGTGTTTACATGAGAAATGATGAAAAATGAACTGAATACTCGTAGCACCATATTAAACGAGGATTCAACAAACGCAAATGCTTTAAAGTTTGAAGCAGAGAAGCACCTAAAGACGCCAAATTTTTCTGAAATTCACTATGGAGGGTCAAAAAGAAATTTAAACCACCAGTGGTGGTTGACAGAGAACTGGTACTTGGGTTCATCATAAAGAAGAAAAGGCAAAATGCTTTGCTAATTACCTTCCAACCGAATGCAGTAATGAATAATTTTACGATTCCATCTTTGTCTCACTATGTTTCTAGAACTATTTCCGACGTGAGTGCGATCTCATCTGAGATAAAAGTTATAACAAAAATATTAAATATAAAAATTCGTCTGTTTGCGACCACATAGCTTTCAATTTCCTGTTTCAACTCTTATTGTCATCCTTGAACTTGGCCGTTTTCCGAATGTGTATGAAAAAGTCGCAGATTATCATGATTGCCAAACCCGGAAAAAACTATCATCAACATGCCGGCCAATAAGCGTTTGCCTGTTCTTTCCAGGCGTTTTGAAAAATTGCTATTCCGCACAATTCGGTTTTTGCGAAGAACATAATCATGAGATCACGAAGGCATTTGAGTTTTTTCTTAATGTGACTCAAGTATTCGATATAGTATGACATGAATGACTTCTATACAAAATTCAAATGATTTTGCCTAACTATTTCCATCAGATCCCCATATCATAGCTTACTGATGGAAAAGATTTATAAATAAATTAAATGAATTCATATCAGAGGAATGTCCAATTATGGCTGGTGCTCCTCAAAGCAGCTTTTTGAGACCAATACTGTATGTCTTATTTGCTGCAGATATTCCAACGTGTGCAAAAGTACTAATCTCAACATTCGCAGACGATATTGCTATTTTATGCTGGAGAAAGTGCCCATTAAAATCTTCAAATAGACTAGAAAATCACTTAATACTCGTTGGAAGTTTTGAGAGTCAACTGGCGCATAAAAGTGAATGAGCAAAAGTGTAAGCCCTAAACTGAGACTAAACAACGTAATGATCTCTCAAGCAAGCAAAGTTAGATAGGCAACCGACTTGAGCTATATTTTTGTTAAAATTCAGCACCTTAAACTTAAACCGCCAGCCGAAATTGGTTGTTGAGCAAAAGTTTAGGTTTGTACTTAGACCATAAAATCCTTCTAAACAATTCTCTCATAAAACCAGTCTGCATGAGTGGAATACAATTATGGGACTCGGTCTACGCTACTGGTACTCATATCAAAAACTCTTAGAGACCTAAACATATTAATGGTAAAGACAGGACAAATAATTGGCAAAAATACCTGTCGAAACTGAAACATCAACTAAGAAATTAAAAAAAGACTACACGAATTATTTTGTTAAGTCAAAATTTTATCGAAGAAATGAACTGGTATAATTCTAGTTCCCAATGAACTACTACCAAAAAGAGAACCAGATCTGGGTTTTATAAGCTGGGTGTAGTATTTCTAAATTAAATGCATTTTATATGCAAAAAGTAATTAAAAAATATTATTTCTTCAGTTTCAAAATTTTGATCTACACCTTTGATCGAACTGAGAAGTGCACAAATTATATATTTGACAAAACAGCCTTTCCTTTCAGATAGCAGTTTTAAAGCACTATACGAGAACAACTAAATTTAGCTTCAAACCCGTCACTGTGCAGCGCTAAATCATAAATAATTATGAACCTAAATATAGAATTAAAAGTTAAAAGTATTTTTATGTTTATATAAAATTGAAACAAAGGAGTCAAAGCGTTCGTAGTGCATTTCGAAGTACTTGACTTTAAATATGTTGGCTTTGTTTTAATTAAATGTACAATACACATATACATTTAGCTGCGAGTAAACGTTTTAAGTGCATTTACTATGTCACTCATACGCCATGTTTCACACAAAACTGCTTAGCAGCTATAGCGAACTGTGTGTATGCATATATTGCCTTTAACAAGCGAATATATAAGTATATAAATTCGTATACTTTTATACTCATGTGCATTGATATATGTATGTGGAGCTCTCTAGTGTTCGCATGTCAGAATTTCGAATTTTCTCTCTTTCTCTTTTATACAAGTTGCCATACATCGACATAACAACATTTCGACATTCGTTTTTCGCCTCATTTCATTTCAATGCATTTGATTTCGTTTCCACGGCACGTCTTATTTCCTTTTAATTGCTACATTGCCATTTTGGCTGCAGATTAGCTGTACATTTAATTTGGCATTAAAAAGTTAATCAAATACGAATCACTGTATTTTGTGGCACTTAAGCAATATTTTAGATAAATTCTTGGTCATAATATCCGTATGTATGTACATACATTTATAAAAAATACTGAATTTGGACGCGTGTTTCTTTTTGCTGCAAAGAATGAGTCGAATGAAGGCCGCCAATTAATATTTGGTTGTTTTGCTCGGAAATAAATTTTTAAAACTTCACAATTTTAAAAATGTAAACAAATTAATATGGAATGTGAATATTTTAAATCAGCTATAAGGCAATGATTAAATGTAAGTAATACCATTTTTAAACTATAATTTTAGTAAATATATTTTTTCTTGCTAGGAAACCAGCATTAGTATCAGATATTTAGTATAAGTTAGTGGGTTAGTATTATATTTTCGTGTATATGATTCGAAAACGAATTGAATTCAATCCCAATTTTATTTAAAAAAAATTCTATTTAATACACTGAATCACTTTTTAGGTAGCAATTTTTTAGATACGAAATTCGATCAAGGAAGATATGGTGTTCCCAATCCTATATCCGAAATAGTTGGATGTGTGTTTTAGACGTGTGGCTTTCAATGAGGCGAGATGATCATTTTTACATCTATTCCTTGATTTATACTCAGATTGGTTTGCCATACTCGTTAACAACATAAGCATCTCGTGTAAATTTAATACCAAAATAATGGTACGGTTGGCAAGACGATTTGAGAGATCTGCGTTCAATTTTCTGCCGATATAGTTGGCCGGCAGAGTCGGTGATTCAAACACCACTACACACTCTAGTGAATAATGCCCATCCAGAGATGCCCTTAGAGTATCGAAGAAGACCCGTATGTGTCCATCCACCATCGCACGCAATAATTAGAGCTGTGCCCATGGACTTTGTGCAAGAATCTTGATTTACAGGCTTACAGAATACAGCTCGTGCAAGAATTGAAGGCAAACAAACGACCATCAGGAACGCCGCACGTTCAGTGAATAAGCCAAAACTAGATGGCGACCGATTCCGATTTTCACAAAAAAATTTTAACACTACAGAGCCATGACTAAGATGACATTTCCGTACCGGAGTAGGAAAATGTAAATGTGCACAATCTTTGGTGTATTCTAATTGGAACTAACCGCTTCATAATTACTCGTTTCTAATATGTTAATTCAACCTAACGCAATATATTCTGACAGCCAGGCTGCCAATAAGTATCGCCAATGCAATCATACGACTTCAAAAGCGGCAATAAAATGCAGAGAGATTTTCAATAAACTTTCCACTCTATGCGAAACGTCCATGGCTTGGGTCCCTAGTTACAGGGACATCACAGAGAGCTGCGTAGCCAACAAATTTGACAGAAGGGGATTAATTTTAACCACGTTAAGCTCTGCACATGACTTTGGCATATCATTTGCTAAGATATGCTAAGACTAGCCTGCGCCAAAAAGGCCAAAGCAGATGACAGAGCAAAATCATGTGAAATGTGATAGAATAAGTCTGACCATTAACCAAAGTAGACAGAAAAAATTCTCTACTCCTTCTAAAGCGCAACCTGTTAAATTATCTATCTATCGTGGCCTCCAAGATCGTGCGATTTAGTAGACGATCAATGTCTTGGAAGGAAATATTTGGCACGCTATTGCTGTTAGTAGGACCACTAACGAGACATTGCTTGTTGTCTCTCGTGCCTTTACCTTAGCTCTGATTTAGAACAAGAAATTCAGATAATCCAGTGAGTATATGGAAGCAATTGAGGTCGTAATAGGTGAGTTTGAGTACACCTGATGAGAAAAAGTAGAAAGATTATCAATCAGCAACTG